>JABUQX010043004.1:5000-22910 GCA_015478945.1 Trachelipus rathkii
AGGTGGGGGGGTATGGTTGTTGTTTGTGCGTTGCAGGAATGACGCCACCAGTTGATCGAGATACCAACAGTGGAGGGTCCGTTGCATTCTCATGAAGCCCTGGATGAATTGGGGTTTCTGATGTAATGAGTTCCTCCCTTAAAAGGTGTATGGTGGAGCGTAATTGTTCTCAACTACTTTACTGTTTCTAGTGCTGAACACATCAAGGACGTAGATAATAATAGTAATAATCCCTATATATATATATATATATATTATATATACTATATATATATATATAATATATATATATCATATTATATAGATGGATATATATATATATATATAGATATAATATATATATACTATATATATATATATATATATATATAATTTATAGTGAGTAAATCCTCACCGGCTAACCTGAATATTTAAAAAACTGTACATATTTAATTATAGTTTTGGGAATCTCTTCTTTTGTTCTCTCTACTTTGCATGATAGTTACACATCTCCAGAATGGTGCTACTAATAATATGTAATATGCAAGTTGCGCGAAACACTCACACACACACACATGCTTCTAGCAAAGAAGGTCTGCCCATTCTGGATTTCGAAAAACCAATGTCCAAGGTGGCTAGAATTTCCAAATGCGTTTGTGTCTAATACTATCTGAATTTTAATTTCTTGATTAAGAATTGCCTACGCCCTTCTAATTCAAGAACCTACCTTAATTCATGGATAGAGGTTATTATATTATTTATTATTTATTATTATTATTAATATTATTATTATTATTATTATTATTCGTCTTCAGGTTCCCTACTCGTCGGGCCTTACACATATATAGAGCGTGTTTCTTCACAACCCTCCTTTGGCCATTGTGCATGGGGTTGTTACTTCCATCCTCGCTTTCCCTCGACCTTCCTCAGCGAGCGGTCATGAACAATTTGATTTTACCTCTACTCGTTCACAGTGGGTCTCTCCGCCTCCTGCTCTCTGCAGTGGGATCCAGTCTTTGCATAAGTCGGAGGCGCACCCAGTGCTGTTGAGGGATTCCCTTTGTATCTCACGCGCGAGGTTACATACGACTCTATAGCGGATTTACACCGATGGGTTCAAAGACCGGAGGAAGGGTGGGAGCTCAGAAATGGTGTTTCCGGACATCACTGTACCCCATACCCTTCCGCCCTTTTTGTCTGTTTTTTCAGCTGAAAACTAATGCAATGGTCCCATTGCGGTGAACAGGATCCAGTACTCTCGGCCTGGTGGGGGTATTATACCATCTTTCTGATTCTCGGAGCGCTCTCCAGTCGTTGCTCTGACCGGTCAACCGTAACCGTTGGTTGTGCATTCAACCAGTCCTGCTGCTTGTTACCGCGCGCACCACAACCTTGAGTTTCGTTTGGGTTCCGCTCCCATGTGGGTGTTCCTCGGCAACGACGGGCCGATGGGAGGCCAAACGGGCAGCTTGCTCCAGGGTGTCGATGCCCGTTCACATTCCTCCTGCTTGCGCCTGGGCATTTCCTGCTACATGATTTCTCCATCTCTTTGCGTCGGGCTTCCTTTGGCTGGCAGTCATGTTGGGCGGGGGATGCTCGTGGCGCCAAAACTTCGGAATGTCAAACCCGTTCTTGGCCGGTGGTCTTCATCTTGAGGAAAGAGTCCGCCTCCTGGAGTGGTCACGGCCTCGATTGGGTGCTTGGTCATACAAACTTCTCCCCATGGGTTTTTGTTATGTTCGCGAGTGGGTTCCCCTGTTCCGTCATTTTGCTCCCTCCAGTTGGTCTCTCACTGTCGTTCATTCTCTCTCTTGTGGATTGCGTTGCCATCCCGACAATTAGAAGCAAGTTCTTTCCTGACGTGCTAATATTCTCTTCAGCATCGCCTCAGCACATCTATCCGAATCATCTCATTTTCGTAGTGGATCGCATTTTGCTTCCTATTGGAAATGAACATCTTGTATAAGATCTAACCATCTTAGCTTGTTCCTCTTTCGTTTTGTTAGGAATTTCCCCGTCGTTAGTTGCTAACACGGTCTAGCCGCATTCTTGTGTGCTGGGGTCCCCGCCCCTTCCTCCAAAAAAAAAAAAAAAAAAATTATTTATTATTTATACGCGCCTCTCATACGAGAGGACGCTGGTTCAATCCTCCGCGTAGCAGCTGGAGTTATCTACCTGGGGGCAAGAATTAAAAATCGACTGCGAACACGTTGGTGGCGCTGTTGGGATAGCCGGCCTTAAGTTCGATTCCTGTGGTCACGGTGTTATCCCCTCATAGGGGATAAGCACATTTAAAAGGTAGTTTTTTAGGTTTTTTTTAATTATTATTATTATTATTATTATTATTATCTATTATTATTATTATTATATTATTATTAGTAGCGACCGAACTCGCATAGTTCTTGTCAGGGGAAATTTGAGTTACATGTCCTTTACTAAACCACAGTGCGATTAATAGGTGGCAGATTATTTCAGGCCAGATAGCAGCTGCTTTGTCTCTGATGAAATATTCCTGATATGAAGCAAAATAACTCCCCCCTAAAGAAAAGTGATGAAGTTAGTAAAGAGATCTGAAGTTTCTTGAAAGATCGAAGAATAAAGATAAATACATCTGTATTTAATGAAGTATTTTTAAATAATTTTTAGCTCATTTTACATTATGAGAATATAACAAAGGTGGATCCTTATTTTGCTTTACGCTTCACGCTAAAATTATTACTATGCTATTTAGTTAAGATACATTTAAATCAAATGTCATGACTGCCTTTTAAACTTATAATGTTAAATAACTATAGCTATTACATTTTAAGTTCTCTTCTGAAAGAAAATATATAAAAAATTTAAACATAATATTAAATTAAAACTTAACGTACGACAAAAATTAATAAATAAAATGAAATCTTCCTTCAACTATTCTTCAACGATGATGTTACTCCATAAAATGAAATCCTTCAATGACGATGACACTCCATTTCCTGTAATTATAAAATAACATTGGTTTGTTTAGTAGATTTAACCAGTAGATTTAGTAGATTTGGATATGTTCTGGATACCATGGACGTGGTTTTGAATCCAGATTGGAGGGTGTAGGGGAGAATGAGTGTATCAGGTTTGTTTAATAGTTTCCCAGGGAAGCATCTATGTTAGGCAGCGACCCGAACTTGTTAAATTACAATTCCCATTTATTCCCCTATTAATATCTTAAATTATGAGATCACAATGGGGCCTATTATAACTATGCCTAATATTTAAGTAAATTAATAAATATTTAAGTTTGCTTATCAGATGTGATTCCTCAGATAGATCATTAAGTTTTGGCTTCTGGAGGATTCAGTTGGATGTGGAACCAATACATCTCCTCATACCATTAAGTGTGAGCCTGACACAGTCAAAATACATCCTAGATCCCTCTGTGGCATCTCATTAGTTTCCAGGTTCATCCCCTGGGCCATACCCCCACACAAAACCATGCCATTTACTC
This sequence comes from Trachelipus rathkii, assembly GCA_015478945.1. NCBI lineage: Eukaryota > Metazoa > Arthropoda > Malacostraca > Isopoda > Trachelipodidae > Trachelipus > Trachelipus rathkii. The sequence continues at coordinate 8,461 of JABUQX010043004.1, forward strand.
CTATTATGCACTATTCCTCTTGTTTGAACGAAGGGAACATTTTTTTCCTTCATACACCATTATTGATTTAATCCACTTTTTCTTTGGTCTCCCAGCCAGTTACTTCCCAACACACTCGCCACTATACAACTGCTTAACCAATCGACTGCTATCCATCCTCTTCAAATAAAAAGACCACCTTAATACACTCATTTACTCCTTTCATCGCACACACAACTTCGTAATACATTCATTCCTTGTTTTATCAATTTTTCTTGCCTTCCACGCTTCTAGATCTATACCTCTTATTCCATACCATTGTTTCACTACTGTACATTAATACCAGTAACAATATATACCCTCATGCAAAACCGCAGCACACTCAAGACTTAGTTCCCTTTACATTCACCAAAGGTTTAATTGCACCAGCTACCTTCATACCACTGACCACTTTCCTATTACACTCGGGGCATCATGCGTTCCCTTTTCATCGGACGTATAGCCTAAATATTTAGTCTCAGATACTAGTTCCAGTTGCCTACTATCCAATATGATTTCACACATTGGACTCACCTACCCTCACCTTGCTCTTATACATTTTCTTTCAAGCCTTTCCTTTTCCATACGAAGTCAAACCTCTTTATAAATCCTCTAGAACTTTCTTTAGATTCACCACATAAACCAAATCATCTGCATAAATTAAGCATGGTACCCTCTACTCTCTACCATTTTCCATCAGTCCAACACCTTCCCCTGCCAAACATATCTTAAATTCTTTTATCACCCCATCAATTTAGAAATTAAATAGCCATGGAGACATACACTTCCCTGCCTTACTTTGTTATTAATAATAATAATAATAATAATAATAATAATAATAATAATAATAATAATAATAATAATAATAATAATAATAATAATAATAATAATAATAATAATTTTAATAATAACTTTTAGATCTCAGAGAAATGTGAATTTAGGTAGTATAGGGCATGTGATTATTTATCTAAAAATATAATTATTATGAATAATTAATGAATTAAAATTAGTTTTTCCACTTAATCCTTTCAATTAGCAGACATAGAAGTAGGCACAATTAAATCAAACTTGTTACTTCCTCCATTTCCTCTTCAGACCAGCTAATTCTAAGGCCTTTAAAATGTAAAATTTATTGCTTTAAATTTAGATCTTTAAAATTTATATTTATTTAAAAAGTTTCCTTTCAATAGGGTTTTAGAGTTACACAAGAGAATCTATTAATTCTTTCTTCTGATTATACATTTCCCGTGTCTCGATAATAATAATTATAATAATATACATTGTAACTTCTTTAACAAACTCGCATTTGTTCATCCAAAGAAACATCAAAAATATTTTTAAATCAAAATAATATTTTCCACAAAATTACAGTGCTGAAGAAGTTTCATTAACGGGTGGAAGGGCTGTGCAGAGAATTCGTCTGCTCGATGAAGTGGATAGTCCTGGTTCTTCGTCAGCTCGTTTGGATGAAGACCTAATTCAGTATTATCAGCTCCTTGCTGAAAAAGGAGACATTCAAGCTCAGGTATATTATAAATTGTTTATTTTGCAAAATATGTAACTAAATCTATCGATTCATTTACCGTCAGTGGCGAAGTATAGTCTGGAATTTGGAAAATTTTATTAATGCTGCTTGATAATTAATCATATCACCGAACATAAGTTCCGTCACTGGAATAAAAAGAACCTTTCACAATGTTGACCTGTTTTGATTAAATCAGTTTATCGTCGCCTTTTAGCAAATTTATTAGACTGTCAGTCCATTGTCTGTTACTCCACAGATTTTGGGAGTGCGGGGTTAAGGAATAGTGGGTTATTGGTGTATATATTTGTCTTATTATTGAAGTGATGGAGGTCGGAGTGAGTTTAAGCTGTGTGAGCAATATGAGAAAGGTATACTTTAGTAATGAAAGATGTTTTGAGTCCTAATGGATCAGAGTTTTTCTGTAGAACTAAATGCCCACTTAGCATGTCAAGTTGTAATCTTAACAGGAATTTTTTTTTGTTTCCATTTGTAATTGAGTATGGGAAGGCTACCTGTGATTGTCATTAAGGCCTTGTTTTGTGCTACTTATTTCTATTTTATTGTAATCAGCTGCTTGACTGGAGTATACGGTGAGGAAACCCATGTATTATTTAAAGATAATCTCAAGGTTTTATTTTGTTGAGTGAATTTAGTGTCTGAAAAGGTTTTTAGGGCACTTTTTTCTTATTGTTTTGGATGTGATGTTTACATATGGTGGTAAATGTGTGTGTCACGTAATCCATAGTATTGTATGGGTTTTATTGAGTTTGGGTATGCTGTTTAAGAGTTACTATGGCGTGGAAGTTTGGTATCGTTTCAATAATTCGTTTGTCTGTTGTAAAAGGGTGATTGAGGAGATTTTTAGGGGAAGGCAGTCATTCTATTTTGTGGTAACCAACGTTTGGATGTTGCTGGTGACTTAGCATGTGTTTGGGACATGATCGTTAAAATCCAGGTCATTTGCATTGTTGCTGGTTGTTATTGCTTGGATTGTAGAGGTGAGGTGACATTTAATGCATAAATTGTAAAACCTCACAAGGGATAGAATTTTGACCTGCGGTGCTCCATTGATAAATCGATAGTTTTTAGAAGAAAATCTTTGTATTATATATGCTGTTCTGTTGGATTGGAAGTTTGCAATTATATATATATATATATATATTATAGATATATATATATAATTATATATATATAATATATTATTTTATAATATATATATATATATAATTATATATATATTTATTATATATATAATATATATATATATATATATTAGGGATGTACCGAACCAGAATTTTAATCAAATGTGATCCGATACTCTATTTTTTTAAGGTGCCGATACCGAACGATATATTAATAAGATAAACACATCAGTAATAAGATAGAACATTTGTTCACTGCTAGGCAACTCAAGATTGCAGTTCCCTGTATAAACAAATACTTAGTCATTATTTATATTTCATATTTGGTTATACACAATCATACGAAGTTTCGTCATTACAAAAAGCTTTAAGGAATAATAAGAATGATATAAAAGGAAGTGCCGTTGATGCAGTTTGAGTTTATTTTAAAAAATTATTTCAGTTTCCATTTCCAAGTAAGTTATTAAACAAGTTTTAGCAGCTACTAGCCTTTCTATTTTTTAACATGATTAAAATTTAACAAGAAATTTCCTTTCTTAAACTAGTCTACATATAAAGAATTATAAAATAATGAAAGAAAGACCTCAATTAATCAGCCCGAAAAAAGGTTAAAATAAAAAAAAACGTATTAAACCAAGCATGACATAATAAAATACTTACTTTAAGATAGATATCATTTAATAACTCAAATTCAAAAATATCACAAAATTGATGATGCAAAAACATAAAGCTTTCACTAGTATCTGGCAAGTAGACCTGTCCTTTTTGGGGTGTTTACATTCCTCCCTACACTATAAAATACGCTCTCTCTCGACTGCTGATAAAGGAGGTGCTGATAATTATTGGCCTCCTCCAAGCACTGATAATAATGAAACTTTGGCCCATTTTCATGCCAACGCAATGAAAGGAATCTCTCTCTTCTGTAGGCAGATCATCTCAATGTTTTCGTAAGAGCCTCATCTCCGTCTTATCAAGCGAGACATGCAAATTTGAATTATCTTTGCTCCTTGATGACTGTCTCTTTAGTTTCTATTTACGATGAGGTTCCCTAGTGTGATTCCTTTGAAGTGAATGAGTGTATATCAATGTAATTTCGCAATGAACTAATCAAAGTCTAAAACATTCATCCATCTTCAAGGTAGGTTTTATTTTGCTGAAACCCACCAATTCGTCACTATCCAGTGCTGTTGCCAGGGGGTTGCAGATAAGGCGCTTCCACTTTCTCTTTTTTTTTTATTTTTTTTTTTTTTTTTTTTTGTGTCAAGCGCAGCAAGCTCCTTGGTTCATGCTAATTTTTAAAATGCATTCTAGACAGTAAAGTTCACCTCGTCGGAGGTGCCATTCTGTGGGGGTTTCAGCTAGCTTAAGGAATTCCTTATTAGAACCTTTTATTTATTTATTTTTTTTACAGTTGTCACCGCGCTCACTGGCAGAACCCTATCAAGGAGTGGTGTATTGAACCGCCTCTCAAAAAAATCCACTAACGGGCAAAATTACGCAGAATGAGCAACAGGACCAGGCTTTTAAAGTGAGGGAAATTAAAAATGAGTAGTAAAACCAGCGAGATGATGGAAGAAATTCAAAACAGAACAGAGTGGCAAGAAAGAAAGAAGCACCGCAGAGCGAACCAGTCTGGAGTTACTAACATCAACCAAAAACTCATGTGCGACACAGCACCCCTTGTGTCTACGAGGGCGTCGTAAAGGTGGTGGTACGAGCGAGTGGATAGTTCCCTCGAGCACTTGTCCCTTCGCTACCTATAGAAATGTGATAAAGCAATAACATAGCGCGTCGCAAAATATAAAGGGTCAGTAACTCTAGAAAGTACAGGGGAAAAGTTTATAAGTCTTTTGGCCCTTGACTCGACCCCAAAAGCCGGATGAAAACAGAGCCCCCGCCCCCACAATATGAGAGCAGTACTTCCATACAAAGTACGCGATGAGACCCTTGTATATGTGGAGGTAGCTGAGAAGAGGAAAAAATAAGTCCAGCAGTCTAAACAGAAACCCCAGTTTCTTTGAGGCACCGCCCTAGCAACCACTGTGAAATATTTGAGGTTTTCAAAAAAAACATTTTTTTTGTTTATGTTAAGAGCAAGGATGTTTTATATTGTCAACAGGAGAGACGAGAGAAACCGTCAAAAAAAGTAATAGAAAGTTAATTTATTATTATTAAATTCAACATAAAATAAGTTATTTGTATGAACAACCCCCCCGGAAAATTTAATCCAGATCAGCGAGAATAGAAATCGGAAAGATTAAGACGAGATGGCAATTTCTAGAAGTAAAAGAGGGACAGAATTGATATGAGTTGAAGAAATGAAAGGTCAAGTTATGACCTCAAAATGGATAGAGTTAGATGTAAAGGTGAGAAGATCATTGATTGAATTAAGCAGGAAAAGTAGGAGATTACAACCACGAGGACAGAAAAAGGAAGAGAAGTCGCCCCCATCAAACAACAGCCGAACATTGATGCCGATTGAAAGAAAGCTAGCATAAGTAAGCAGAAAAGAAGAAAACCCAAAGGAGGGGAGGCTTGGAGAGAGCAGTGACGCGTTGCCATACCCGGTCAATGCCTTTGGATTGTCAAGCGGCCACCACATCAAGTCTTCCCGTAGTAAAGGGAGGAAAAACCATAAATCTGTAAATAAAATAAAGTAAATCGCCAGTAGATCTCGAGCACCGAAACCCGGGAGTACTTGGACAGAAAGAAGGGAAAGGATCCAGATGATTAAGAGAAAGTAGAGAGTCCGAGAAAGGGTTCAAAAGATCTTAAGAAGAGAAATACAAGTGAGAAGCCTTATAGGAGCGATATTAAAGGATCAGTAGCAGGCACCATTTTTCGGAAATAGGTTGGACATATGCGCGCTTCAACACTGAGGGAAAGTTGCTAGTATTGAGGCATTGAGAATATAGTTGAATGAGGGGTGGGTTTCAGCACGGAAGCACATCCTTCCTTAAACTCTGGAGAGATGCATCCCGGAACGGAGCCACCCCTGCCTTCCTAACGTTCATAGATATAGAAGCTCCTAGCCACTACCGATCATGAATGATCAGGTAAAGTACATAGAACAAGGAGGAGAGGCCCCAGATCCGGCCAGGGGTTGAATTAGGGAAAAATAAGGAGGCCAAGAGATGATTGGCCCTTTTCAGTTGGAGTATTTAACAACAAAGCGAATCATCAAGAAGCGAATAAGGGGAAGAAATGATGAAAATTTCTATATATATAGAGATGTTTTGGCAGAGGCCAGAAGAATTTTGGTTCAGTAGGGATGAAACCAAAGAGTAAGTCGCATTTTCCGTTTAATGAATAGTCCGCTTGGCTCGCGAAGAGTATCACTGCAGACGATTTCTAGCTGAAATGAAAATTAGCATAAGAGTGATAGAGAACGAGAATTTTTCCACATAAGGATTGTCTCTAGCCTGAATGGCCAGGGAACAAGCACGATCGAACCCATGGATTTTTGAGGAGAAAAAAGTTTTAGTCGCAAGAGAAGAAATGGAAACCGTCTCATTTCCTCATTAACAATTACAGTTCCACTTTAATCGGCAAGAATCTGCACAGCGTCATTAAGAGGATCAAATGCAGTACTTCAATTATAGTATGCCGTAAGAAGCAACGCAAATGCCACCCAACAGCCCGATCAAAGTGCCAGAAAAACGCATAGGGCAGGATGGGAGAACACTAGAGAAAAAGTATTAAATTAAGAAGAATATAAGGTTGTGGTCAGATTTTTCCGATATGAGCGAAGGTGGTGTAATTATAGAGAGAAGGACAACACGTGGTGAAAACATCAGGTCAGACTGTGTTCAAGAATCGGTTTGACATTCGGATGTGTGTAGCGTTTTTAATCAGTTCTCCATGGATCGTTGAAAATTGAAGATTCGGACTATCCTCCCCAAACTTAAATCAGTACGAGAGGAACCCAACAATTCATTTTGTGTACATTGAAATTCCCTAATAGGAGGACCTCAGCTATTTGGGATGAGAAGATATAACAGCTTCGTGAGAAGTAGTAAGGTAATCAAAGGATTTCGTACTGTGGAACATAGCAGAAGCAAGAATATTGCTAGTAGAGGACAGAAAGATTTTAAAGGCCACAGAACATCGAAGTTAGGAAGGATGCGAGATTTCTCGAGCACGTGTTATAGGTATATTTACATAGGCACCAATCTCCACCTTCAAACCCGGTAAATAAAAAAAATAAATTATAAAATTGGGATTTAATTAACGAGTTGAGATGATTCTTACATCCGGTCTCAGACAAGAAGCCCATAAATAGAGTTAGTTAGAAGAAGGTAGTAAATTTCCCATGGTCTGCAGAGTTACGGAGGTGGCATTGATGTTGGATAAAAAAGTCCAAAGAAAAAGCCCCTACGCCTAGTGCAAAATCTGCATCAATGACACATACACGCACACGCACAGCTTCACAAACTTACAAACAGAAACATAACAAAAACCAAAGGAAAATGGGAAAAATTTATTCGTGCGCTAAACCTAAATTTTAAAACGATAAAACCTATTTACAAGCAATTACCTCTAAAATATGAAATAATCCAGAAAGTCTTAAAAAAACACACTCACGACACACAAATATCTGTCGCGCACTCACACGCTCTCAAGACTGAAATTGAAGTACAAAAAAAAAATACCTATTCGATCACTAAAAAAGTAGATTAATCTGTATAAATAATAATAATAGCTTGTCTAAATAGGTAAATTTTAAACTAAAGACCAGATCAGTTGTTCAAATTTTGGATAACAGTTTCGGAAATTCGAGGAAAAAAAAAAACATAACTTGGTTTTAGGTATCTATATCGAACTAGATTATTATGAATCTAAAGTTTCTCATTAATAACAGGTAAGAAGTTATCGCTAAGTATCGGAAGACCGATAACCGATACCATTCAAAAATGCCGATACTACCGATACCGATACCTATACCGATACTCCTAAATAATATATTTTATTCAATGTACAAGACCACCACGGACTCACAGAGAGAGGAGGTTGAATAATCAAATGGGTAGAGATCCCTGGCTTTAACATTTTAATGTCTAAAGAGAATTTGAATGGTGAGATGAATATTCAGTCAAAATAAATAAAACTAATTAAAAATATAATGCATTTATAAATAGTCCTAATGTTTCCTATAACAAATATTATTATTAATGCAAAGGAATATTCCATTTCTGAAGATAGAGAAAATTAATAGTTAAAAGTTAAGTGAGAAGAATTCTTGATAAAATAGGTGTATGCGCTTAGAAGGTGTTATGGAACCATAATGGGAAAAATGACGACGCCGAGCAACGATATACCAGTTGGAACAAATCAACTGAAAGATATGGTGAACAGATGGCGGGGTAATGGCGACAGCAAAATTTGCAGATGGGAGGAGGGTCCTGACATGTAGTGTAACAGATATTGTGTGGCATCGAGTCGAGATTATCGATTATCTGTGAAGGAGAGAGCACGCACTCAACAATTGTTTCGGCTTTATATTTTTAAGTTTCGCCCCCTCGCTGATCACTCGTCCAGCATTCCTGCCAATAAGACCGGAAGCCCTGTCGGAGTGCAGGATATTAATCAGTTGATGGGAGGCGACTTTGTGGGAGGTACTTAGATCAGCTCCGAGAAGAAGAGGCAGCCATTTTGGTTTCTCAGTTTTTGCGTATACCTCGGGGGGGGTACCGTTAGTTGTTCTCGGCGGAATTGTTGTAACAGCAGATTCCATTGTATTTTTAAAATAAATGACATAATAGTGGCCTTGGTTAAGGAATAAAATTCGAGAGAGGGCAATCATTATAGCCATTAATTCTGCCTTGAAAATTGAAGCGTGATGAGGAGAGGGGTATGGGAGAGCTTGCGGTTAGGAAGGACAGCAAATGCACCTACACTGTTACCTGTTTTAGAGCCGTCAGTAAACACTGGAGTAAATCCACCGTGAACTACGTAATGAGACTGGAATGATGCTTTTAACAAGGCATTAGGGTGGCTAGATTTGGAGAGAAAGGTCAGGACCAGGCAAATGATGGAGCATGGAATAATCAAGGTGTATACCCTTCATCATAGGATAACTGCAGCACCTTTTGCAAAGGGATGTTGAGGAAATTCAGTATGTTATAAACTGTGTTTGCAAATGGCCAGTAAGTAGGATTCTGAGATATCTCTCGCAGAATCGGTGTTAGAGCAGATTGTATTGGGGTTTGAAAGTGGAGGCTCATCCGGGAGACGATCGGAAGGCTCCAGTGAAGATACAGATCGCCTCGTTTTGGATGGTATCTAGCAGATATAGTAGAGTTGGGGGGAGGTCTGACCATATACTTCGCATCCGTAATTCGTTTCAATCGGATTAGAGCAATGTAAAGACGTAAAAGAGACGCGATCAGCACCCCAAGATTTTGAGGCGAGATGATGTAATAGGTCAAGCGCTCGATGACAAGTTGTTTTCAGGAGTTTAATGGACGGAGCATATGTTAATTGGTCATCTAGAATGAGTCCTAGAAATTTAACTTGTGAAGTTACAGGGATGGGCGAACCATATAAGGTTAAGTTCGAGGAAGGAAGGTGGCAGGTTCTTTGATTCTCTTTTTTTTCTTAAAAAGTACTGCTGAAATTTTTTTTGGGTGAGAAATGAAAGCCATGAGAATTACCCCATTGTGAAATATTCTCAATAGCTAGTTTAAGCTTCTGTTGAAGGAATGGCAGCCTGGCACCGGCAATATATAGGCCAAGGTCATCAATGTAGAGAGAAAAATTGACTGTTGCTGGAATAGAAGTAACGATGTCATTGAATTCAAGAGCAAATAGTAATACACTTAGAACACTGCCCTGCGGAACACCTTCATACAGAGTAAAGTGGCGTGATAGAACAGAAAAGCACCGAACCTGGATGGATCAATTTGACAGAAGGCATTTAATAAAGAGGGGGAGCTGTCCTCGGAATCCGAGTGCGTGGAGTTTAAGGAGAAGCCCAGTTCTCCAAGTTGTGTCATAAGCTTTTTCAAGGTAAAAGAAGACACCAAGAACCATCCCACCAGTTGAAGCTTCCCGGATGTCATGATCAAGTTTTATCAAGGGATCCAAGGTTAAATGATTTTTGCGGAAACCAAACTGGAAGTTCGAAAAGGCCTGGCGACTCTCCAGAAGCGGGAGAAGGTGGCCTGAAACCATTTTCTCCATTAATTTACAAGTATAGCAGGTCAGCTAATTGGTCTTTGGTTTTCCGCAACTTTGGATCTTTCCCAGGTTTGAGAATAGGGATTACAAAAGCTGTAGTCCAAATAGATGGAAAAGAGGATTCAATGTAGATTCTGTTATACAGATCCAGCAAAAACGCTGATACAGAAGAGTGAGTATGATGCAGCATTATGTAAGAAGTCATGTGCTATAGGTATGATCTTCCCTTTTCGCTGTTGAAAAGTCTGACGATGCAGTGTTAATAATCAATTTTTGAAAGGTTTCTGGATAGCGAAAAGAGCTTGAGTAGCTAGTAAAGCTATAACTAATGCATCTGCAACAGCTGCTGGATCAGAGATCGTATCGGTTATATCAGGCCCGTAATGAAGGACTGTGGATGAAGAGTTGTTGGAGTGACAGAATATTTTCCATGCAACCTTCCACACTAAAGAAAGGGGAGTTGTGGAGTTTATAGTCAAAGTATAATTTCGAAAGTATTGTTTGAGTGTTTGGCGATTAATTTGGCGAGAACTCGCCGCAGCTGCTTTAAAGATAATCATGTTTGGTGTGGTGCGGGTCCTTTTGTATTGCCTGTAGAGTTTTTTCTTCTTCCGGTTAGCTTGTGCGCACTCTTGTGATCACTAATTGGTTGCGGAACACCTACCTGCAGAAGATCGCGGGATGCAAGCTTTCACTGCCGTGATGATAACTTGCTGGAAGAAGTCAAAGGCATCGTCAACAGTCGGAAACCACTTATTGAAAGGAGAGAGTGGGATGAAAAGGAGCCCATTCCGCTCGGCCATAACATTAGCTAGAATTGGGTTTTAACATTGGGCTCGGAGCAAGTTCATTTAAGGCTATTGGGTAATAGTCACTGCCGTATAAGTAATCAAAGCCGGACCAGGTGAAGCAATCCATAAGGTAATGGGAGCAAAAGGAAATATCAATACAGGAAGAAGTGTGTATCTAAACGTTCATATGTAGGGAGTCCTGTGTTAAGGCATCCCAGGGAAAAGGGTGTTAAAAAATCTACAAGGATCTTAGACTTAGACGAGGTGACGAGTCGCCCCATAAAGGGTGGTGAAGGTTGAAGTCTCGTAGTATAACAGTTGGAGGAGGGAGCTGCTTGAAAAGACCAGTTAAGTCGACCTTAGTAAACTCACTACTCGGAGCCAAGTAGATCGAGCAGACAGTAAGGTCTGTAGACAGATGCAGTCGTGCTGCCACTGTTTGAAGAGGGATTGGAGAATAGGGGATGGAATTATGGAATTATTAATTCCTGCACCTCCCCTAATATATATATAATAATATATATAATATATATATAATATATATATATATATAATATAATATATAAAAAATATAAATATATAATTAATTTCTGTATTTAATAATAAATATATATATATACAGAGGACAGGGCTGTACCCCTAATCTCAGCGCTTGGTGAGAAAAAAAGGTGAGATATATATATATATATATATATATACGTTATATACACTCATCATATATATATTATATATATAATATATCATATATTATATATAATTATATATATAATATATATATATATATATAATATATATATATATATCTATATATATATATAATAAATATAAATAAAAAAATATAAATAGTGATATTATTATATATATATATATATAATGTACACATTCTATATATATATATATATATATATATATATATATATATATGATAAATTCTTATAATCATTTCTTCTCATTCCAGCAAAAATTGATATAGAATTATTATAATATAGGTGAAAATTTGATTATAATCTTAATTGAGTAATTTATGGTTAAAAATAAAGAAATAAAATTTAAATATTATAAAAAAGTAAAAGTAAATAAAAAATAAACAAAGTAACAAATAATAAAAATCAAGAAGGAATAAATAAAGAAAGATATATATATGAACAAGAACAAATCAAGAACAAGAAAAAGAAACTTATATCACAAATTTATGACATCTTCAATCCAAATTAAAAATGGAAATAAAAACTCCAACCAGTAATATCTTCGAGAATAAATCGAATGGTAAGAATAACTACATTTTACTTTAATCATTTTATAATCAAATTAGACCTAATAAAATAAACAAACAAAATGTCAAAAGAAGAAGATGAAAATACTGCAAAAGAAATTCTAAAAATAACAATGGATAAACTAACCGACATGATAAAGGAACTGATAGATAGTAAAGAAAAAGGAGTAAAAAATGAACAAAGAAAAATGAATTTATAACACCTAAATTTTAGTGGAAAAAAAGAAGAATCTTTTGAAAGAATACTGTATTCAAGTTATAATCAGTATGGAGAAGAAGTATCTGACAGAAAGGAAAAACTAAATAGCACAAAATAATAGGAGGTTTAGCAGGAGAAACATAAGATTTCATACCAGTACATGAAAAAGAAATATGGACAGAAAAATGGAGTAGAAATAATTATAAGTACCTTAAAAGAAAGATATAGTAGGGATTAAAGAACAAAAAGTTATCTTCATTCTATTCATACCCACATCTTCAAACGTACCACTGCTTTACTTGAAATAAGGAATGAGCAAAAGAAGATTGTGAAAACTGGATGACATTAAAATAAGTGATAAGGTACATTCATACCAATTGGAATAAGTAACTCTAAGTATGAATGTCGTGGTATGACAGTTTTTCAATAAAATAAGATTTGAAGCAATTAAACAAATATTTCATAACAACTAAAGAATAAATTGTAAATATGATGGAATCAGTATGTGAAACCGTGGAAAAAGAAGGGAGCTAATTATTATTTTTTGGTATAATAAATAATTTTGTACAATATGTAAATACAAAATATCATAACACTGAAGAATGTTACTGGAGAGAAAGAACATTTAATTTTAATAAATGTGGTATTTGTAAAAGGAATAATCATAAAACAGAAGATTGCTATTGGAATGAAGAATAAAATAATGTGAGTTGGAAATGTAAAAAAGAAGGACACATAAAAAAATTGTAAAGAAAATGAACATAGAAGATAAAAAAATAATAAATCTATATTTTTTTAAAAGAAAGAAAACTAATAAAAAACTATATTTAGAAAAAATTAACTCTATTATTAATACAGAAAAAAGAAGAAAAGAAGAAAATGAATTAGAGGGAAGATTTAGAAGAAAGAACACTAAATAGAACATTTTTCAATAAGAAGAAGAATGTAATGACTCTAAAAAAGAAAATTAATATTCAAGAAGATGTGTGCTATTATAGATACAGGAAGTATAGATACAGTAAATTTGGAGAATTAGGATTACAAAATGATTAGTGGATTAATCTGATGAAGAATCACAAATATAGATGGACACACAAATTTAAAAATGTGTTGTTTTGTATTTGGAAAAAACAGAATATATAAATATTAAAAGAAAATTATTGGCCCTTGTAAAATCAAAGAAAGAGTTTTGATTAAAAAAATCAATGTATTAGAGGGTGATATACCTTTATTATTAGGTAATCATGCAAGAAAAAGAATGAAATTAAAAATATACATTGAATGATGGAACTGTTGATTATTTGTGGATTTAACTACAGAAAAGTAGCAGACATATTGATACTGAAGGCAGGACAATTCCTGCATACTATTTGATAGAAAACAAAAGAAAACATGTTGGATTAGTCAAATTTAAAGACAATTGGATTAAAGAAAAAGATGAGAAAAGAAAAAATTAAATAAGCGAGATAGACAATTTACTAATTTTAACATACGAAAATTATTAAAACAATAAAGAATGCTAATCAAACAAATAAAAGAAGAAGATTTTTGGAATAATGTAAGAAGAATTGAGCAAAATTGTGAAAAATGCGAAATATGTAAATAAATTATAAAAAAACTCCACCAAGACCTGTAGTAGGTTTGCCATTAGAAATAAATTTAAGTGAACTAATTCCAACTAGATGTGGGAAATTTGAAAGTAATAATTTTTAGTAATAATAGAACCATGCCAAGATATACAAAGCGTATCGAAAAAGCCAAAAACCAGTAAAGAAAATTAAGTTAAGCTCAAGTCAAAAATGATTATATATTTTGGAAGTCCTAATAGTATTATGTTGATGCAGGAAAGAGAATTTCAAACGAAGATATGGAAACTTTTACGACAAAATTGAATATAAATTAATGAGTACAGCGGCAGAAAGCCCATGGAGTAATGGTTTATGTGAAAAAGTAGTAGGGTTACTTAAGGAATCATTATACAAGTTAAAACAAGAAGGACATGATAAAAAGAATAGCATGGCATGGGCAGTTTTTGCTAAGAATGGATTAACAAATTATTTGGGATATGCTCCTAACCAACTTGTTTTTGGAAGAAACATAGGAATACCAAACATAATAGATTGTGATAACATAATAATGAGTGAAAAGAGAGATACTGATGACATGATTAAAGAATTATTAGAAACAATAGAACATGCTAGAAAAATACATATAGAAAATGAAAGTTCAGAAAAAATAAAACGTGCATTGAGAAGTCAAATAAGAGAACACATGTCAAAAGATATAAATATAGGTGAAGAAGTATATTATAAAAGAAACATTG
>JABUQX010043005.1:0-2500 GCA_015478945.1 Trachelipus rathkii
ACTTCTCCAAATTTTAAACTGTGATACGATAAATCCTTAACCCATGTGTAGATATATATCGAACTCTGAACCGGATGCGAACCCAGTGCGTAAATAATAACAAAACTATTAACAATAAATAATTCGCCTAATAGGAAAGGTCAAATGATAAGGATAATTATAATGATAATAATAATAATAATAATAATAACACACACACAATAATAATACACAAAAACTCAGAAGCTAGTCGAAATTGGAGCGCATGAAAGTGGTGGTGCGTAGTGGTGCGTGAAAGTGGTGCGGAAGTGGTAATGGAGATGGAGCCGGAGTTTGAGCACAGACACCTGAAATTGAGACTTCTCGCATCTCAATTTCTTCTGACGTAATAATAATAAATAATAATAATACTTAAATCGGTTTGTATGCGCACGCGCAAGCGCGCGTAATAAAAAATAATTATGAAATATAACTTATCTCAAAAACACGTGTCCTTATCAGCTACGCTGATAAGGACACGCTACGCCTGTATTCCAAAATTTAAATATTTTTACGAGAGCAATATATTTTTAGATAGGGATACATATTTACATATATATATAAAGAGTAAGGCATATGGGATAGCAGCAGCAGCAGAGCAGCAGAGCAGCAGCAGCAGCATATATGTATATGTATATATATATACATATATAGATATAGAGAGAGAGTATATATATATATATATGTATATATATATATATATAACAATCATCTGGCATTAAATAGGCTTCAAAAATGAAATTTGGAGACTTCGTAACTTTTTTCAGGCTCATTTTTTAAACTTTTTTTATTTAGTGGTTTCTTTCATTTCGGATTATATTTAACATTTCGTACAAGTTCCATGGAGGCTAGGGTGAATAATAATAATAATAATAATAATAATAATAATAATAATAATAATAATAATAATAATAATAATAATAATAATAATAATAATAATAATAATAATAATAATAATAATAATAATAAACTTAAGAAGGTTCTATGCATGTGTATAAAATTGTGTATGTGTAATAATATGTGTATTTTGATCAATGCATACATGCATCAATTTTACAGTGTATCATGTATCATTTGACTATGTGTGTGTGTGTGTGTGTGTGTGTGTGTGTGTGTGGGTGTGTGTGTGTGTGTGTGTGTGTGGTGGGGTAGGTGTGTGTGTGTGTGTGTGTGTGTGTGTGTGTGTGTGTGTGTGTGTGTGTGTGTGTGTGTGTGTGTGTGCGTGCGTGTTCGTGTGTGATGCAGATTTTTTTGTTTTAATTAAAAGTAAGTCCAGTTATGCAATGTTATTTAATTATTCTTTCTTCCTCAACACCAGACTATATGCAGCGGGAGGTGAGGGGGGAGGGTCGAGCTCTGGAGTTTAATCCCCCCATTCTCCTTCTCACTCCATGTTTTAACTTTGTTTCGCTCGTCACAATTGTTACTTCACCTCAATAATAATAATAATAATAATAATAATAATAATAATAATAATAATAATAATAATAATAATAATAATAATAAAAATAATAATAATAATAATAATAATAATAATAATAATAATAATAATAATAATAATAATAATAATAATCATAATAATAATATTAATAAAAATAATAATAATAATAATAATAATAATAATAATAATAATAATAATAATAATAATAATAATAATAATAATAATAATAATAATAATATTAATAAAAATAATAATAATAATAATAATAATAATAATAATAATAATAATAATAAATAATAATAATAATAATAATAATACACACACACACACACACACACACACACACACACACACACATTAATAATAATAATGTAATATCCGCTTTCTGGCTGACATTAAAAACAAGAAATAAACCGTTAATATATATATATATATAGTATATATATTTAAGTTATATATATATATATATATATATATATATTATACATATATTATATACACATTTATATTAAATATATATATATTTTGGGCATATATATATATATATATATATAAAGCCTCTTAAGCTTGGGGTGGGTTGAAATGGAGTATGAATCCCCAATCCCACGAAATTATTTAAACCATCAAAAAAAAAATTGATTAATTGATTCTTTAGATATTAATTTATAATATTAATAAAAATAATAATCAAAGCAAATGGAGTATATATATGAAGAAAGAGCATAGTTATGGCGCGGCGAGCATAAGCAGCAGTAGCAGCTATATATATATATATATATGGGTATATATAAGAGTATATATAGTAGTATATATATATATATATATATATATAAATAGATATGAGGAAAAACTTTTTTGATTTGTAATTTATTTTTTGTTTAGTGTCTTTTGAAAGCACAAAATGAGAATCTTTAACGGAGGCAATACAAAAAGGGGTTGAAATAAACAGTGACTTTCTGATTGGACATCTACGATGATGGTGAAGCAGCGATGAAGAATGTTTTAGAGGTGATCGAAGAACTGTCTAGATATAAAATGGGA
>JABUQX010043005.1:7500-13702 GCA_015478945.1 Trachelipus rathkii
TATTATTATTATTATTATTATTATTATTATTATTATTAAAAAATCATAAATGCAGTTACATTCTAATCTAGCATGTATTTAAGTGGAGAGAAAAAATATTTACGGAAAAATATAATAAAACAAACCGTTCATCTCGACCGTTTTGAAAAATTAATACTTTTTTTTATTATAAAAACAAAGGAATATAAAATGTATATCACAAGCAAGTAATAATAATAATAATAAATACAGATTATGATGTTTTTATTATTATATGTAGCTCTGTTTTTGCATGTAAACTTGTTTAGTGGTTCTGTTTGAATATTTGCGTGTATTAGAGTCAATTTTAGGGTTGTAATATCGTGATAGGATCTGCGTGATTCTATGTAATTACCTTTTGATGCGAGAAAAAAGCTGCATTAAGTTTTAAAACAAATATAATAATTATTATAGAAAAAATAGAAGAGTTGGGCCTAGAAACTAGGCTTTTGCTTTAAAATTGAAGACTAAGGTGTGCGACGTAAAAAGAAAACGGAATAATTTTCTAAATTCATGGGAAACTATACTAATTTAAAAAATATATATTTCTCAGGATCTATGGAGGTCACCGTTCTCAGCAATTTGTTGATAACTATTTAATAAGGTCATCAACATGCAAATAGCCTAACAGGAATGGCATCAATAAAAAGATTACGGCTAAATCTGATATGAACGTGACAGAAATTGAACGTTTAATTTTAAAATGGTCTCACACTGAATTTATTATTATTATTATTATTATTATTATTATTATTATTATTATTATATTATATTATTATTATATTATATTATTAACTATGATATGATTATTATTATATTATATATTATATATATTATTATATTATTATTATTTATTGTATTATATTATTAGGCATAATCAGAAAATGGACAGGAAAATTATCTCGCAAAATTATACACTACAGAAAAACCAAGTTAATATTTGAATCAGCGTAAATCTTATACCAATTAAATTATTATATATAATGTATTACCAAATAATAATATATAATTATATATAAATATAATAATAATTATATATATATATTATATATATAATATATACTAAAATATATATAATATATATATATATTAAAGTCGTTTTAATATTTAAACTAACAAAACACACCTAGATAGACCGCCAAGATATATCAGTGTCCGGGTTCCTCGCCTCTGGTGGACGACGGGGGGAAGTTCATCCCTCCCTCTCCCCCATCGGCTAGAGCCCCTAAAGAAATATATTTTCCTT
Organism: Trachelipus rathkii; assembly: GCA_015478945.1. NCBI lineage: Eukaryota > Metazoa > Arthropoda > Malacostraca > Isopoda > Trachelipodidae > Trachelipus > Trachelipus rathkii. The sequence continues at coordinate 8,765 of JABUQX010043005.1, forward strand.
GAACTTCAATTCCATTAGGCGCTCGAGCCGATGGACACCTAGAGGTCGGAGACCCCGACTTCCTATATACTTATGCGGTCACTCAAAGTGTCGTAATTTTAAAATCCACGTAAAACGCTTATTAACTGTATAATATAAATAATGTTGTTACACTCTGTAATAAGCTTTAACCCCTGAATTCAATATTCAATTGAATATTTCTGTAAGTGTCATACTTTTCGAGAAATTTCATTTCCACGAATTATTAACTTAATTATTATTCTTATCATTATTATATTATATTATTATTATAGAATTATTATTATTATTATAATTATATATATTATTGTTATATTATTATATTATCTATGGGTATGATCTTTTATATGGACGGATTTTAAGATTATTATTATATTATTTTTATGTTTAATTATTTAGTATTATAATTATTTATTATATATTATTATTTAATAATTATAATATTATAATATAATTATAATTATACATATAATTATATTAAATTATACATTATACTTATAGATATATATTATATTCATTAATTTATTATTATATTTATTATATTATTATTATTATTATTATTATTATATTATATATTATTATTATTAATTATTATATATTATTATTATATTATCGATGTTTCTACTACTACTATTCACACCTAACACGCCCCTTAAATTGTCCACCTGAACACATTGTACTTTAGATCTAAAAGTCTTATTCCAGACCATAGTTCACTACTGAAACATTAACACAGTAACAACATACATAATAATAATAATGGTAATCGGATCTTTAAAGCGGTTCACATGTTAGTCTATTGAAAATAGCCTCAAACCATGAACACACACACACACACGAACGATCAAAAGGATTAACTTCTAAAATTAATTATCTTTTTTCCCACGTAAAAAAAGTCGAAGGAAAAAAAAACTTTTTGCCCTTGTTTATTCCGGAGAAGAGAGAGAGAGAGAGAGAGAGAGACGATAGAGAGCAGAGTAGAGAGAGAGAGAGAGAGAGAGAGAATGAGAGAGGAGAGAGAAGAGAGATGAGAAGAAAAGAGAGAGTAGAGAGAGGAGAAAAAGAAAGGAGAGGAGATAGAGATAAGAGAGAGAGAGAGAGAGAGAGAGAGAGAGAGAAGAGAAGAGAGAGAACGAGGAGAGAGAGAAGAGAGAGAGAGAGAGGAGAGAGAGAGAAAGAGCAAGAGAAAGAGAAAAAAGAAAAGAGAGGAGAGAGAGAAGAAGAGTAGAGAGAGAAGAGAGAGAGAGAAGAGACGAGAGAGAGAGAGAAAGTCTGATTTTTCTTTAATTTCCAAAATGGCCGCAATCTCAACGTTGGTGAGCAGCTGGAACAATATCTGAGTTTAAATGTATATAGATACTCTATGTGGGAGGAAAAACAGGAACGAAGAACGCCTCAGAGAGTAGTAGGACGAAGCTGTGAATTGTTAGTGGGCTTATTGCATTGGGGTGCGGTGGTGTCAGAAGATTTTAGTGAAGGGTGTACGGGCCAGTGTGGTTTCGTTCGTGTTGTTCGGGTTGGCAAATAATTAATTCCTAGTGATGGTAAAATAAGCGACTAAAGTTTGAGTGCGCTAGGAGTCTTTGCATGAGAGTATGTTTTACTGTGTTAATGTATATAACAGACTAATGGCGGTTGTTTTTATGCCTATTATTCATTATTATATACTTATTATTATTAGAGTCGATATTAAATATTCATAATTTTATTAAAATTATTAATAGAATTATTATATATTATTATATTATTATATGTATTAGATTGAATTCATAAGATATATTAATTGATTATTACTAGTATTATATTATACTATTATAAGCCTAATAAGTTTAACCAAAACAAATAATTTCAGTTAACTGAGGAGCAATAAAAAGAAAAAAAAACTTTGGTCAATACTAAGCATTTCTCAGTTGTTTTGCATATTCGGAATTGTGAAGAGGCGAGGAGATTTAAATTCCAGCAGATAATATTAGAAGGGAACGCAAGAGAACATGTGCGGAAAAACAGGGTTTCGTTAAAAGACGGTTAGAATACCCAAAGGCCAATACGCCTCAGCACTCGCACCCGGTCACATTTTTACAGAAAAAATATCGTTACGTTTTTATGTGCAGCGTAGTTGTGCGTCGTCCATCATCATAGTCGGAAAGATTTGTCAAAAGGATTAATAAGCAAAGACGCATGCTAAAGGATAAAATATGCAAGAGCAGTTCATGGCAGGAGCAATGAAACTAAGAACTATGACTTAACTAGTATACCAGTTCTACAAAATTTTAAAACACCATCATAATAGTTACTACATGTCAGGGGAAATTTGATTTCTTAGGGGGACATAAGAACTTTTTTTTAAACCAAAATCATAGAAGTATTTAAATAAACTTAAACTTTTGGAAAGTTGTAATAGGAACCTAATTAGAATTGTAATTAAAGTTAAGAAAAAATGTTATGCTAGACATGATGGCATAAGAAATTTCGCGTATGAAACATTTTGACGAGCAAGCATTTCCTCGATAATGTAAATTAAGGAGACATCGCCGAAATAAAGAGTATATTGTATATATAGCAAGTAGCGTACATTGTCCATTGATTAATCTAGGGCGTCTATGTTTCAAAAAAACAGATTAAGTAAGAAATGAAATTATCCCCCAAGATCAAAATGCAGAACAAAGAAAACTACACTTGGGTAGAAGATTAGAAAAGGTTTTTCACTTCTAACATTTAAGGTTATCTACATGGGGATGTGCTGATGTCGACGGCTGGAAACCAAGAATAATGAATTGAGTAGTAAATAATGTCTTAAGAGAAAGGGATTGGAGAGGGAATGAAAGTTTCATATACGAGTGAAGGGTGGGTTGTGAGGGGGTATGGTTGGCCCACCTGGGCCAAGGATGAACCCGACATTGACGAGATGAATAGTGAGGCACGTCGCGGTCGCACCCTTGAAGCTATAGGGGATATTGGCACTGGCGACGAAGGTTCACAAAAGCGATAAAGCGGGGCGGTAAAGCGCGACTCTTTTTTGACTTGTAAGATCCTTCTATCTACTTTTTGTTTAGCCATGTCACGCCGCACCTTACTCCCGAACCCCCCCCCCGCCAGTCTTGGGATAGCACTGGTGATAATAAATAACATATTATTATATATATATAAGTATTATATAATATATATATATAATTATATAGATATAATAAATAATCTTAAAATATTATTAGCTTAATATATATATATAATATATTATATATAATATATAAGCGCCCACGACCGGCGAAATTTTTAATGTAGCCAGATGAGATCCGGAGACATACATGTTGCCATCCTTCAAAATTCAAAAGAAAGATAAAAAAAAGCAAATGCGGCGAAATATTTTAATTACAGTATCACAGAAAAAATAAAATAAATTAAAGTATTTATTGCAAATCTCTACTGAATTATGCAGTAGTCTAATATTAATCAAGAAAATTAACTGTATAAAGAATTATCACAATCTCGAAAATTACAAAAATACATTAAAAGCCAAAGTGGGCGGGCGAAGATTCAGATAAGAATATGCAGGGAAAAACCATCTTTTAGGACAGGTTTATGGGGGTACGTGTAAAAGTAGGGACAGAACGACGGCGAATAGTGCAAATGGGAACAATCAATGAAATATGTGAACATACGAGTGTGGGCGACGGAAAATTCGCAAATGGAGGAGGGTCATTGTGACAAATAGTGACTGTGAGGTGATATATTAGGTGCACAATCGTGAGAAGAGGCAAGTATCCTACTCGTAACGCTTCGACTCGTCTGTGGCAGGAAGACACTCACCCAACATATGCGTGCTATCGCTTATGTTTCTCTAGAGTTTCACTCCTCTGATCACTCTCGTAGCACTCTTCAAGGCCGTAAAACAAATCGACAAGGGTCCCTGTCGCAGACAGATAGGTACACGGGTTTCATGGGCAGGTCGGCTGTGTCTAATAAGCAGGGAATGCGTACCAGACGCCCAACCCCGGAGGAAAATAAAAACGGCCTATGAACGTTGCCAGACGTAGACTAAAACACACTTAATTATGTATTATTATTTATATTTATTTTATATGAACTCTTATTACTTGTACACGATATCTGCCTAGTTAAAACCTATTATCTATACAATTGCTAAAATAAACTACTCTCAAAGCAAAAGTCCAATTTTCGCACTAAAATGCAACTTCAACCAATATATATATATAATATTACTTAGATACTATATAGTAATATATATATAATATATTATTATAATACTATATTATATATATTAAAAGCTATATATATACTATATATATACTTTTATAATCATACATATATATATATATATATTTATATATAATATTATATATAATATATTATATAACTATATATATTATAATATATATATATAAGTATTGCGTATTATAAACCTAAGACTCGTGGCGTCCAGGACGAGGATGGCGTCGCCGCCTTCATCATAGGGAGGACCCTCTGATTTCATACTTCCATCCGCGTAGCGCATTGGAATTTTAATACTTATCTACTGGGGGAGCAAGAAAAAATCTCAACTCATTCGCCGAACACTTTGGTGGCGCTGGTTGTATAGCCTGGCCTTAAAGGTGATTTTCCGTGTCCCGTTACCTCATAGGGAAAAATCACGTGTAGAGTAAGTTAATATATTATATAGTAATATATAAGTTCATATATATTTGATATATGCAACTTATTAAATAGCGCAGCGTACAACTTCAATAATTCATATATATTGTGGATAACATATTATTATCAATGCAGTTTAGCTGCCCATTATAATAGGATTATAATATTATAAATTATTAAAAGTTCATAATAAAAAAACAAAAACTTACTAAAGTGGATTTTAAAAAATAGTATCTACTATACAGAAAATAAAATATTAAAGACAAATGTACC
>JABUQX010043006.1:7500-22410 GCA_015478945.1 Trachelipus rathkii
AGCTGATAAAGCTGGAGGAAAATAAACAATTCTTAATAAATCAAATGAAAGAAGGTAGACATGGATTTATGCTTCGTATAGATTTCAGTTTAACAGCAAAAGAAAGAGAATTGACGAACGGGAATAAACGAAAATGCTGCAGATTTAGAAAAATCGTCAAGTTCTAGAATTTACAGGCGAGTGTTAACAATAAGGTTCTTTTAACTGTTTTTAACTATTCAAAGTATTCATTGTACTTACTAACTTTAAAAACTTGAAAATTATTAATAATTTTATACCTATAATATTTTTTATCTATAAGTTATTGAAACTCTTAAAAAGTTTACAGGGGAAGCAGCTGCTTATGATTTCAGCCCATCATCAAACGATAGTTCATCACACACTACCTCCACCTCTGACGAAGAGGTAGACTTTGAGCAACCTGGACCATCACCATCGAAGAAAGTAAGGCTAGAGGGTACACAAAACATAATTACTGAAAAAATTGCTGCGTCTTTCGATAAATGTAAGGTAAGTGATAGGGATGCTGTTCATATTTTATCGTTCAATCCTTATTCATAAGTCGCTCATCGATACAACGGTGTAGATAAACTTTACGCAAGAAAATAGCAGAGAAACTGATGCAATATTTTCAAAATTTAGATTTTAATCCCGCTGTAGTTCACTGGGATGAGAAACTATTACCCAATTTAACCAACAATGAAAAAGAGGGCAGACTAGCAATAATTATTACAAGCGGAGATGCAGAACAGTTATTAGGCATTCCAGTTATAAATAATTCGTCAGGTAGAGAACAAGCAATTGCAGCTATATCGATCACTTTCAGAATGGGGTATCTCAAAGACATAGTGGTACCATATGTGGTAAAACAAAAATTGAAAACAATAATTCCGACGACTATTTTGAATATTTAATTGACTATTTGAAATTATCGTTATTTATTCTTATCTTTTTATGAATTTAATATGTTGTAGGTTTAAATAATAAGGTCTTATTTATGTTATAAACCTTACTCTAAAATAGCTTTTTTTAATTTCATAAAATTTAGATCTTCAACTCTATTTTACTAATTTAATTTGAATTCTGCGTACTTTCAAATAAGGTTGCAGAGTTCGTTAGCATTTGAAAATAATGTGTTTATTGAAATGCATTTCAAAAAGAAAAAGAGAATTTTATTAATTGTTTAGGTGGTTTAATTGACGTTTAATGAAATCTCATATTTGTTTTTATATAAGATAATTTCATTAGTTGTGAAATGTTTTAATAAAAATTTAACTTTAAGATTACGCTTTTGCTTAATTTTACATTAAATTTGAATCTTAAAGTAAGATTTTTATAATTTAAACATTTAATTATTTGGTAATTCTTAAATTGAGTTTTTAACGGTTTTTCAGAATTTAAAAAATAATTGTGTTCATTGAATGAATTTAAGCGAAAGCGAATTTTATTATAGTTTTCATTGTCTTAGTTGCGTTTTTTATGAATTTATATTTGTTTTATATATAAAAAAAATTAGTGAAAACCTGTTTTATAAAAAATTTACTTTAAATTAGCTTTTTCTTAATTTTACATTAAATTAGATCTTAAGTAGATTTTTGTAATTTCAACATTTGAATTTTTTGGTAATCTTATTGAGTTTTTAACCCGTATTTTAGCAATTTGGGAAACATATGTGTTGTCATTGAATGCTATTTAAAGCATAAAGTGAATTATTTAGTTTCTTAGGTTGTCTTAAATTGACGTTTTTAATGAAATTTCAATATTTGTTTTTATTCAATATTTATTAGTTTGTGAAACTGTTAATAAAAAAATTTAACTTTCAAAATTAAGCTTTTTCTTAAATTTTCACATTAAAATTTAGAACTTTAAAAGTATATATTTTTCTAAATTTAATTGATTAATTGGTAAATCTAAAATTGAGTTTTTAAAGTATTTTCAGCATTTGAAAAAATAATGTGTTTAATTGAATTGCAATTTAAAAGCAGAAAAGTGAATTGATTAATAGTTTTAGGTGTTTAAAATTTATTTACTGAATTTAATTTTGTTTTTATATACATATTTTATTGTTGTGAAAACTGTTTTTAAAAATTTTACTTCTAAAATTCGCTTTTTTTAATTTTACCCCATTAACATTTAGAACTTTAAAGTAGATTTTTTAAATTTACATTTGATTAATTTGGTTAAATCTTAAATTGAGTTTTTAACGGTATTTTAGCATTTGAAAAAATTGTTTCATTGAATGCAATTTCAAAAGGAAAGAAGATTTATTAATTCGTTTTAGGTGTCTTATTGACGTTTTTTAATGAAATTTCATATTGTTTTTATATCAAATATTTCATTGTTGTGAAAACCTGTTTTAATAATTTTAACCTCTTAAATTACGCTTTTGCTTAAATTTCAACCAAATTTAGACTCTTAAAAGTAGATTTTTTCCTATTCCAGCATTGTCAGATTATTTGTATTCTTAAAATTGGTTTTAACGGTATTTTCAACATTTGAAAAAATAATGTGTTTCATTGAAATGCAATTTCAAAAAGCAGAAAAGCGAATTTATTAATAGTTTTATTGTCTTAATGACGTTTTTTTAATGAAATTTCAATTATTTTGTTTTTTATATACAAATATTTCATTAGTTTTGAAACCCGTTTTATAAAAATTTTAACTTCTAAATTAACGCTTTTCTCTTAATTTTCACATTGACATTGAACTCTCAAAATAGATTTTTCCAAATTTTCACAATTGAATATTGGTTAATCTTAAAATGAGTTTTTAACGGTATTTTAGCATTTGAAAAAAGAATGTGTTTATTGAAATGAAAATAATAAAATAAAAGAGAATTTTTAAATTGTTTTAGGTATTTAAATTACGTTACCCCTATTTGAAATTTATTTTTGTTTTTATATACAATTTTATTAGTTGTAGAAATGTTTTAATAATTTTACTTCTAAATTACGCTTTTTCTTAATTTTACCCCATTAAATTAGAATCTTAAAGTGAAATTTTATATTTAATTTCAACATTATGAGAATTATTTGGTAATCTCTTAAATTGAGTTTTTATACGGGATTTTAGATTATTGAAAAAAAAAGGTAATATATGTGTTAATGAATGCCATATTTAAAAAGCAGAAAGTGAATTTATTAATAGTCTTAGGTGTTAATTGACGTTTTTTTTAATGATTTTATATTTGTTTTATATCTAAATATTTTCATTAGTTTGAACTTGTTTTAGTAACATTTTAAATTAAAATTAGCTTTTTTCTTAAATTTCACATTACATTTAGAATCTTAAAGTAGATTTTTTTAGATAATTTTCAACTTTGAATGTTATTGTTAAATTTACAATTTGAGTTTTTTAAACCGGTATTTTCAGCATTTTGAAAAAATAATGTGTTTCATTAAATGCAATTTCAAGACAGAAAGCGAATTTATTAATTGTTTTAGTGTCTTAAATTGACTTTTTTTTAATGAAATTTAATACTGTTTTATATACAAAGTTATTTCATTAGTTGTGAAAACTGTTTTAATACAATTTTAACTTTAAAATTACGCTTTTTGCTAATTTTACTTACAATTTAGAATTTAGAAGTAAGATTTTTCTTTAATATTTCACCATTTGAAATTATTTGGTAATTCTTAAAATTGAAGTTTTTACGGTATTCAGATTTTGTAAAATATGTGTTTATGAAATGCAATTCAAAAGCAGAAAAGCGATTTATTAATAGTTTTAGGTGTTTAAAATTGACTTTTTTTAATTTCCAATTATTATATTTATATGCAAAAATAATTAATTTTGTTCGGAACTGTTAAAATACAATTTTTTCCCTTTAAATTACGCTTTTTTCTAATTTTCACATTAAAATTTTTAGAATCTTAAAGTACGATTTTTTCATAAATTTCAACATTGATTATTTGGTAAATTTAAAATTGAGTTTTTTACGGGATTTTCAGCAATTTGAAATAATGTGTTTCATTGAAATTCAATTCAAAAGCAGAAAAGCGAATTTATTATAGTTTTAGGTGTCTTAATGACGTTTTTTTAATGAATTTTCAATTTGTTTTTATACAAATATTTCATTAGTTTGTGAAAATTGTTTTAGTAAAAATTTTAAACATCTAAATTTATTCTTTTTAAATTTTCACATTACAATTTAGAACTTTAAGTACTATTTTTCTAATTTCACTTTGAAATGATTTTGGTAAATTTAAATTGTGCTTTGAAATTGTGTTTCTCGTTAATAGAGCCGAATATGTTACCCCTCCTTCTCATTTAGATGACAGTGAATTTTTATTAATAGTTTAGATGTCTTAATTGACATTTTTAATGAAATTTCAATACTTCTGTTTTATATAAAATATTTCATTAGTTGAATGTTTTAATAAAAAAATTTAACTTCTAAATTACGCTTTTTCCTTAAATTTTCCGACATTACAAATTTGAACTTTAAGTAGATTTTCTAAATTTCAATTTTGAAATTATTTGGTAATCTTAACATTGAGTTTTTTACGGGATTTTCAGATTTTAAAAAGATGTGTTATTGAAATGAATTTCAAAAAGCAGAAGAGATTTATTAATTGTTTTAGGTGTTTAATTGTCTTTTTAATGAATTTAATATTTGTTTTTATATACCAAATATTCATTAGTTTGAAAATCCTGTTTTCTTAACAATGTAGCTCCTTTTTTAACTTAGCTTTTTCTTGTACTAATGACTGGAATTTGGCTGTAAAAAAAATTTTTCAAAAATCTTAAATTTAAATTATTTGGTTTATCTTCAAATTTGCTTCTTATCGGTATTTTCAGCTTAGAATTTGTAATGTGTTTAGGAAAAGGCTATTTAAAAAGCAGAAAAGTGAATTGATTAATAGTTTTAGGGTCTTAAATAGACGTTTTTTATGAAATTTAATAATTTGTTTTTATATACCTCAAATATTTATTTAGTTGTGAAAACATGTTTAATAAAATTTTACTTCTAAAATTACGTTTTTTTTAATTTTTCACATTACCATTTTAGAACTCTTAAACGTACGATTTTTCCAATTGACAATAAAAAGACAAATGTGTGAAATACAGAAAAATTCGAGTTTTTACGGTATTGTTCAGCATTGAAAAAATAATGTGTTTCATTGAATCAATTCAAAAGCGAAAAGAAGAATTTATTATTGTTTTTTAGTGTCTAAATTGGATGTTTTTAAATGAAATTTCAATATTTGTTTTTATTACAATATTTCATTAGTTTGTGAAAACCTGATTTTTAAATTAAAATTTTTAAACCTTCTAAAAATTACGTTTTGCCTTAATTATTCCAGTATATTTATAAACCTACAATACCTTTGACTCTAAATTTATAATTTGAAAAAAAAAAGTTATTCTTACCTTGTCCTTTTAAGGATTTGTATGCATTTGAAAAAAAAATGTGTTTGTGTTTCAATTGAATGCATTTCAAAAGCAGAAAAGGACTTTATTAATGTTTTCATTGTCTTAAATTGACGTTTTTAATGAAATTTCAATATTTGTTTTTATTACCAAATATTTATTTGTGAGAACCTGTTTTAATAAAAATTTACTTTAAATTTAAGGCTTTTTCTTAAATTTTCACATTTACAATTTAGAACTCTTAAAGTACAATTTTTTCTAATTTTCAACATTTGAAATTATTGGTTAATCTTAAAAAATTGAGTTTTACGGTATTTTCACATTTGAAAAAATAATGTGTAATTGCAGTTTGAAAAGCAGAAAAGATCATTCTCAAGTGGTTCAGGTCTTTCATTGACGTTATAAAGTGGAGAACTCACTATATATTTTTAATATACCAAATATTTCATTAGTTGTGAACTTGTTTTTAATAAAATTTTTACTTATTATATTTCTTTAAACCTTTCTTTCACATTAAAATTTAGAATCTTAAGTAGATTTTTCCTAAATTTCAACTTTGAAATTATTTGGTCATTCTTAAAATTGAGTTTTTAACGGTATTTTCAGCATTTGAAAAAATAATGTGTTTCTTTGAAATGCAATTTCAAAAAGCAGAAAAGTGAATTTATTAATATTTAGGTGTCTTAAATTGAACGTTTTTTAACTGAAATTTCAATTTTGTTTTTTATATACAATATTTATTGTTGTGAAAACTCTAAGCATCTCTTTCCCTTAAAATTACGCTTTTCTTAAATTTCACATTACTAAATTTAGAATCTTAAAGTAGATTTTTAATGAATTTAAACTTTATTATTTGTTTAAATTTAAAATTGAGTTTTTTAACGGTTTTTTCATTTGAAAATAATGTGTTTCATTGAATGCCAAATTTCAAAAGCGAAAAGGATTTATTAAGTTTTTAGGTTGTTTAATTGGACTTTTTTATGAATTTAATATTTGTTTTTATATACAATATATTTCATTTGAAACTTGTTTTTAAGTAAAATTTTAAATTAAAATTCGCTTTTTCTTAAATTTTCACATTACAAATTTAGAACTCTTAAAAGTACGATTTTTCCTAAATTTCAACATTTGAAATTATTTTGGTAAATCTTAAATTGAGTTTTTAAAGGTATTTTCAGCAATTTTGAAAAAAAGATGTGTTTCATTGAAATGCATTTCAAAAGCAGAAAAGAGATTATTAATTGTTTTAGTGTCTTAAATTGACGTTTTTTTTTAATGAAATTTAATATTGTTTTTATATACAAATTTTCATTAGTTGTGAAACTGTTTTAATAAAAATTTAAACTTTTAAAATTACGCTTTTTGCTTAAATTTTCACATTTAGAACTCTTAAAAGTCGATTTTTCCTAAATTTCAAACATTTGAAATTTATTTGGTAATCTAAAAATTGAGTGTTTTTAACGGTATTTTCAGCATTTGAAATAATGATTTTATTGAAATGCATTTTCAAAAAGCAGGAAAAGCGAATTATATATAGTTTTCATGTCTTAAAGTTGCGTTTTTATGAATTTCAATATTATGTTTTTATATACAAATATCTCATTAGTTTGTGAAACCTGTTTTAAATAAAAATTTACTTCTAAATTAGCTTTTTCTCTAAATTTTCAGCATTAAATTTAGAATTTAAAAGTAGATTTTTTTCCTAATTTCAACATTTGAAATTTTTTGGCAAATCTTAAATTGAGTTTTAACCGGTATTTTCAGCATTTGAAAAATAATGTGTTATTTCATTGGAATGCTATTTCAAAAGCAGAAAAGTGAATTTATATATAGTTTAGGTGTTTAATGACGTTTTTTAATGAAATTTTTAATATTTGTTTTTTATATACAAAATATTTCTTAGTTTCGAAAACCTGTTTTAATAAAATATTATAAACTTCTAACATTACGCTTTTTCTTATTTTCACATTACAAATTTAGACTCTTAAAAGTAATTTTTTCCTAAATTTCAACTTGAAATTATTTGGTAATCTTAAAATTGAGTTTTTAACGGTATTTTTTGCATTTGAAAAAATAATGTGTTTCATTGAAATGTAATTTCAAAAAGCAGAAAAGTGAATTTATTAATAGTTTTAGGTGTCTTAAATTGACGTTTTTATGAAATTTAATATTTGTTTTTTATACCAAATTTTCATTAGTTGTGAAAACTTGTTTTACTAAAAAATTTTAACATCTAAATTAAGCTTTTTCTTAAATTTTACATTACAAATTAGAAATCTTAGAAGTACGATTTTTAATAATTTCAAATTTGAATTTTTTGTTAAATCTAAAATTGAGTTTTTTAAGGTATTTTTCAGATTTGAAAATAATTGTTTTCATTGAATGCAATTTAAAAAAACCGAAAAGAAAATTTATTAATTGGTTTTGGTTCTTAATTGCTTTTATTTAATGAAATTTAATATGTTTATCATTACCCAAATATTTCATTAGTTGGTAAAACCTGTTTTAAAAAATGTTTAACTTCTAAAATTACGGCTTTTCTTTTTTCACATTAACAATTTAGAACTCTTAAAAGTACGATTTTTTCTAATTTAACATTTGAATTATTTGGTAATTCTTAAAACTTAGTTTTGGGATTTTTAGCATTTTGAAAAAATAATGTTTTCATTGAAATGCAATTTTTAAAAGCAGAAATAGCGAATTTATTAATGTTTTAGGTTGTTAATTGGACTTTTTATGAATTTCAAATATTGTTTTTTATATACACAATATTTCATTAGTTGTGAAACTGTTTTGAAAAAAAAATTTTAACTCTAAATTACGGCTTTTTGCTTAAATTCACATTAAATTTAGAAACTCTTAAAGTACGATTTTTCCTTAAATTTTAAATTTGAATATTTTGGTAAAGTCTTAACATTTGGTTTTTTACGGTAGGTATGGTTCTGAGCAACTTAATGACAAAAAATAATGTGTTTCATTGAATGCAATTCAAAAGAAAAAGACCGATTTATTAATAGTTTTTAAGGTGTTTAAATTGACGAACTTAAAGAAACTTCAACATTTGTTTTGTTATAAGGAAGCATTCAACCCTTTTAAAAACGCTGTTTAATAAAAAAATTTAACATCTAAAATTACGCTTATTCTTAAATTTTCTCATTTTAGAACTCTTAAGTACGATTTTTCCTAAATTTCAAACATTGAAATATTTGGTTAATCTTAAATTGAGTTTTTAAACGGTATCTTCAGCATTTGAAAAAGAATGTGTTTCATTGAAATGCTTCAAAAAGCAGAAAAGAGATTTATTAATTGTTTTAGGTGTCTTAAATTGACGTTTTTTAATGAAATTTCAATATTTGTTTTTATATACCAAATATTTCATTAGTTGTGAAAACCGGTTTTAATAAAAAATTTTAACTTCTAAAAATACGCTTTTCTTAAATTTTTCACATTACAAATTTAGAACTCTTAAAAGTACGATTTTTTTCTAAATTTTAGACATTAAAACTATTAATAAATTCACTTTGCTGCTTTTTGAAATAGCATTTGCATTTAAAAAATAATGTGTTTATTGAAATGCAATTTCAAAAAGCAGAAAAGCGAATTTATTAATAGTTTTAGGTGTCTTAAATTGACGTTTTTTAATGAAATTTCAATATTTGTTTTTATATACCAAATATTTCATTAGTTGTGAAAACCTGTTTTAATAAAAAAATTTAACTTCTAAAATTACGCTTTTTCTTAAATTTTCACATTACAAATTTAGAACTCTTAAAAGTACGATTTTTCCTAAATTTCAACATTTGAAATTTTTTTGGTAAATCTTAAATTGAGTTTTTAACGGTATTGAATTCAGCTTTGAAAATAATGGTGTTTCATGAAATGCTATTCAAAAAGCAGAAAATGTGATTAATTATAGTTTTAGTGTTTAAATTGACGTTTTAATGAAATTTCAATATTTGTTTTTATTCCAAATATTTCTTGTGAAAACCTGTTTTAATAAAAATATAATTTTAACTTACGATTTTTCTTAAATTTTCACATTACAAATTTAGAACTCTAAAAAGTACGATTTTTCCTAAATTTCAACATTTGAAATTATTTGGTAATTCTTAAAATTGAGTTTTTAACGGTATTTTCAGCATTTAAAAAAATAATGTGTTTCATTGAAATGCAATTTAACAAAAAGCAGTAATTTATTAGAAGTTTTAGGTGTCTTAAATTGACATCTGTTTTAATGAATTTTTCAATATTTGTTTTTATATACAAATATTTATTAGTTGTGAAACTGTTTTAAAAAAAAACTTATAAAATTACGCTTTTGCTTTAAATTTTCAATTCAAATTTAAAGTCTGAAAGTAGATTTTCCTAATTTACCTGTAAATATTTGGTAAATCTAAAATTGAATTTTTTTACGGGATTTTCAGCATTTGAAAAATAATGTGTTTCATTGATGCCAATTTCCAAAAAGCGAGAAAAGCGACATTTATTAATAGGTTTTAGGTGTCTGTAATGAGTTTTTTAATGAAATTTCAATATTTTTGTTTTCCATATAATAGAAACTCTCTTCATTGCCTGTTTCAAACTTTTTTAGTAAAATTTTAAACATCTAAAAATTAGGCGCTTTTTTCTTAATTTTCCACATTAAAATTTAAAACCTTAAAAAGTACATTTTTTCTAATTTCAACATTTTGAATTATTTGGTATCTTAAAATTGGAGTTTTTACAGGTATTTTCAGCATTTGAAAAAATAAATATGTTTATTTAAAACGCATTTAAAAAGATGAAAGAAATTATTAATTGGTTTAGGTGTCTTAATTGCGTTTTTTAATGAAAGCTCGCGACTAAGTCACGCTACCATTTAGCCACAGTTTTGGCTAAATAGTACTTATGTTTTGTAAACATTTTAATCTTCAAATGAATATTTTTTTTAAATTTTCAACATTAAAATATTGAACTCTTAAAGTACGATTTTTAATAAATTTCACAATTTGAAATTATTTGTTAAATTTAAATTGAGTTTTTAACGGTATTTTAGCATTTGAAAAATAATTGTTTCATGAAATGCAAAAAGCAGAAAAGAGAATTATTAATTGTTTTAGGTGTCTTAAATTGACTTTTTTAATGAAATTTCAATATGTTTTATACCAAATATTTCATTAGTTGTGAAACTGTTTTAATTAAGCAATTACCCTTCTAAAATTACCCTTTTGCTTAAATTTTCACATTAAAATTGAAAATTCTAAAAATGAGATTTAACGTGAAAATTTACAAAACAAAACTTTCTGAACAATTTAGCCACAAAAACCCAACCACAAACACAAACTGAACACAAAACCACAAAAAACACACAGACAAACAAAAGACGACAATTTACCATTCTAGTAATTTTAGAGTTTCATTGTTTCTAGAGCAATTTCACAATTGACACACAATGTGTATTTAATTGAAATCAATTTCAAAAAACAGAAAGCTGAATTTATATATTTAGAGTGAATATTAATTGGACATATCTCTACTCCGAAATTTCAATATATTGTTTTTATATCCAAATATTTCATTAGTGTGGAAAACCTTTTTTAATAAAAAAATTTAACTTCTAAAATTACGCTTTTTCTTAAATTTTCACATTACAAATTTAGAACTCTTAAAAGTACGATTTTTCCTAAATTTCAACATTTGACATTATTTGGTAAATCTTAAAATTGAGTTTTATACGGGATTTTTGAAAAAATATTGTTTCATTGAAATGCAATAAAAAGCAGAAAAGTGAATTTATTAATAGTTTTAGGTGTCTTAAATTGACGTTTTTTAATGAAATTTCAATATTTGTTTTTATATCCCAAATATTTCTTTAGTTGTGAAAACTATGTTTTTAATTAAAAAATTTTAACATCTAAAAATTAAGGCTTTTTCTTAAATTTTCACATTAAATTTATTTAAAGTACGATTTTTCCTAAATTCAACATTTGAAATTATTTGTTAATCTTAAATTGAGTTTTTACGGTATTTTCAGCATTGAAAAAATAATGTGTTTCATTGAAATGCAATTTCAAAAAAAGAAAAATGAAAAATTGATAGTTTTAGGTGTCTTAAATTGACGTTTTTTAATGAAATTTCAATATTTGTTTTTATATACCAAATATTTCATTAGTTGTGAAAACCTGTTTTAATAAAAAAAATTTAACATCTAAAATTACGCTTTTTCTTAAATTTTCACATTACAAATTTAGAACTCTTAAAAGATTTTTCTAAATTCAAACATTTGAATTATTTGGTAATTCTTAAATTGAGTTTTAACGGTATTTTCAGCATTTGAAAAAATAATGTGTTTCATTGAAATGCAATTTCAAAAAAGCAGAAAAGTGAATTTATTAATAGTTTAAGGTGTCTTAATTGAGTTTTTAATGAAATTTTCAAATATTTGTTTTTATATACACAATATTTCATTAGTGTGCTAAAACCTGTTTAAAATAAAAAATTTTAACTTCTTAAAATTCAGCTTTGCTTAAATTTTCACAGTTACAAATATAGAACTCTTGAAGTAGATTTTTCTAAATTTCAAATTGAATTAATTTGGTAAATTTAAAAATTGAGTTTTAACGGTATTATTCAGATTTAAAAATAATGTGTTCAATTGAAATGCAATTTTCAAAAAGCAGAAGAGCGAATTTATATAGTTTAAGGTGTTTTAAAATTGACATTTTTTAATGAATTTCCAATATTCTTGTTTTTGATATCAATACAGTTTTAGGATCGTAAAACTGTTTTTAATAAAAAAATTTATTTAAAATACGCTTTTTTTAATTTTCACATTACAAATTCTAGAACTCTTAAAAGTACGATTTTTCCTCAATTTCAACATTTGAAATTATTTAGTTAATCTTAAAATTGAGTTTTTAACGGTATTTTCAGCATTTGAAAAAAGAATGTGTTTCATTGAAATATAAAAAGCAGAAAGAAATTTATTCAATTGTTTTTAGGTGTCTTAAATTAGACGTTTTTTTAATGAAATTCAATATTTGTTTTTATATACAAATATTTCAATTAGTTTGACCCTGTTTTAATGAAAATTTTATACTTCTAAAATTACGCTTTTCTTAAATTTCAACATTACAAATTTTAAACTCTTAAAAGTAGATTATCTAATTTCAACATTTGAAATTATTTGTTAAATTTAAAATTGAGTTTTTAAGGTATTTTAGCATTTGAAAAATAATGTGTTTCATTGAAATGCATTATCAAAAGCAGAAAAGAGAATTTATTATTGTATGTGGTGTCTTAAATTGACGTTTTTTAATGAAATTTCAATATTTGTTTTTATATACCAAATATTTCATTAGTTTTGGAAACCTGTTTTAATAAAAAAATTTAACTTCTAAAATCTTTTGCTTAATTTTTACATTACAATTTAGAACTTTAAAAGTACGATTTTCACTATTTCAAACATTTGAATTTTTATTTGGTAATTCTTAAAATTGAGTTTTTAACCGGTATTTTCAGCATTTGAAAAAATAATGTGTTTTATTGAAATGCATTTAAAAAGCGAAAAGCGAATTTATTAATAGTTTTCTTTGTCTTAAATTTACGTTTTTTTAATGAAATTTTCAATATTTGTTTGTTTATATACAAATATTTTATTAGTTGTGAAAAACCTGTTTTAATAAAATTTAACTTCTAAAATTACGCTTTTTTTAATTTTCACATTACAACATTTAAGAAACTCTTAATAGTAGAATTTTCCCTAATTTCACATTTGAAATTTTTTTTGGTAATCTTAAATTGAGTTTTTTACGGTATTTTCGCATTTGAAAAAATAAGTGTTTCATTGAATGCTATTTCAAAAGCAGAAAAGTAATTTATTATAGTTTTAGGTGTTTAAATTGAACGTTTTTTAAGAAATTTCAATATTTGTTTTTAATTACCAAATATTTTTTAGTTGTGAAACTGTTTTTTTAATAAAAATTTTAACTTCTAAAATTAGCTTTTTCTTAATTTTTACATTACAAAATTAGAATCTTAAAGTACGATTTTTCATAATTTCAACATTTGAAATTATTTGGATATCTTAAATTGAGTTTTTTAACGGTATTTTCAAGCATTTGAAAAAATAATGTGTTTCTTGAAATGCATTTCAAAAGCAGAAAAGTGAATTGATTATAAGTTTTAAGGTGTCTTAAATAGACGTTTTAATAAATTTCAATATTTGTTTTTATAATACCAAATATTTCATTAGTTGTCGAAAACTGTTTTATTAATAAAAATTTAACGTTTAATACGCTTTTTTTAAATTTCAACATTACAATTTAGAACTCTTAAAATAGATTTTTCCTAAATTTTCAACATTTGAAATTAATTTGGTAATGCTTAAAATTGAGTTTTTTACGGTATTTTAGCATTTGAAAAATATCTTTTGCATTGAATGCATTTCAAAATACAGATAGAGAATTTTTAATTGTTTAGGTGTTTTAAATTGGCGTTTTTTAATGAAAGATAAATATTAGCTTAATATCGATATTTCTTTAGTTGTGAAATTTTTCGTAATTAAAATTTTATCTTTTTAATTATTCTTTTATGTTTTAACATTACAATTTAGAACTTTAAAAAGTAACAATTTTTCATAATCTTCAACATTAAATTATTTGGTAAATTCTTAAAATTGAGTTACGGTATATTCAGCATTTGAAAAATAATTGTTCATTGAAATGCAATTTCAAAAGCAGAAAAGCGAATTTATATATTTCAGTCTCTAATTGACGTTTTTTAATGAATTTCATATTTGTTTTTTATATACAAATATTTCATTAGTTGTGAAAACCTGTTTTAATAAAAATTTTAACTTCTAAAATTACGCTTTTTCTTAAATTTTCACATTACAAATTTAGAACTCTTAAAGTACGATTTTTCCTAAATTTCAACATTTGAAATTATTTGGTTATTTTAAAATTGAGTTTTTAACGGTATTTTCAGCATTTGAAAAAAGAATGTGTTTCATTGAAATGCAATTTCAAAAAGCAGAAAAGAGAATTTATTAATTGTTTTAGGTGTCTTAAATTGACGTTTTTTAATGAAATTTCAATATTTGTTTTTATATACCAAATATTTCATTAGTTGTGAAAACTTGTTTTAGTAAAACATTTTAACATCTAAAATTACGCTTTTTCTTAAATTTTCACATTACAAATTTAGAACTCTTAAAAGTACGATTTTTCCTAAATTTCAACATTTGAAATTATTTGGTAATTCTTAAAATTGAGTTTTTAACGGTATTTTCAGCATTTGAAAAAATAATGTGTTTCATTGAAATGCAATTTCAAAAAGCAGAAAAGAGAATTTATTAATTGTTTTAGGTGTCTTAAATTGACTTTTTTTAATGAAATTTCAATATTATATACCAAATATTTCATTAGTTGTGAAAACCTGTTTTAATAAAAAATTTTAACTTCTAAATTACGCTTTTGCTATGAAATTTTCACATTACAAATTTGATTAAAGTACGAATTTTCCTAAATTTCAACATTTGAAATTATTTGGTAATTC
>JABUQX010043007.1:0-2500 GCA_015478945.1 Trachelipus rathkii
AAGATTTTTTAACAAAAACCGTTTTTGTTTATTTTTAAACAGTTTCATAACTACAATTTTACGCTGATATTCCAAAAATGTATTTCTTTTACTGTAGCATTATTAGTTTTTAAGATACATATGATGACGCTAATGTAAACCGCGTGATATATATATAAGTATATATATATATATATAATATTATATATATATATATAGTAGGAATATTATATATATGTATATATATATATATATATATATATATAATAGATATAATATTGCGCCAACTAAGATATATAGCTCGCCTAGATATGTCGAAAAAATTACAATATGTTAAAAGAAAAACCAATAATGTATTTTGAATCAGTGTATGAAAATTAGTATTGGAATGTTGAATAAAAAAAAAAGTTATAAAAAAATTGATAAACAACTCCAAAAAATAAGATATCGTCTTACGTTAGACACCTTAATTTAAACACGTTACCCATAATTCTTTATATCTTTCAATATTTTAAGGTTAACTTTAAAAATCATGACATAATTATTTTTTGTATTATGAAATTAAAAAATACTGTTTTTATATTTTCAAAAATTATTTCACCAGCACTCACGGGTTGGGGGATTACGGGGGCGGAGTCCTCCGTAGATTACCCGTGTGTGCCATGCATTTACGTTAAGAAATTAAAAATAAAATGTCATTAAAAACTGGTATTTTTATTGCCGAATTTTTAGCGCCACATCAAAATATATTAAGTTGTCGTACATATTAAATTTTTTTTATTTAAGATTTAAATTCATAAAAATAACGTTTTCCTATACAAAATATTACGAACATTCCAAATATGTTATTTTCTTTTGTGATACAAGTCGTACTTTTCAAGATATATGGCGTGCCTTATATAGTTTCACCTGGCCAAACTATATATTAGGCTCGCCAGATATCTCGAAAATTATGATATGTACAAGAAAACCAATAATGTATTTGGAATTAGCGTATGAAAATTAGTATGGGAATGTGGGAATGTTGAAAAAAAAATTACTTACTAAATAACTCCAAAAAATAAGATATCGTCTTACATTTGACACCTTAATTTAAACATGTTACTCAAATAAATGTTTTCTTTATATCATTTCAATATTTTAAAGTTAACTTTAAAAATCATAATTTTAATACTTTTTGTAATAAATTAAAAAATACCGTTTTATATTTTCAAAAAACTTTTTTCCCCGAGCACACGGGTTGGGGGGATGCGGGGGGCGGAGACCCCCGTAGATTAGCCTCGAGCGCCATGCATTTACAATTAATTAAAAAAAAAATTGCATTCCAAAACTGGTATTCTTATTGCAGATATTTTAGCGCCACACGTGGTTGGGCAAATATATTACATTAATTGTGATTTGTCGGTACAACATAATTAAATTTTTATTCAAGATTTAATCATAAAAATACGAACGTTCGCTCATACTAAATTCTTTCACGAACAATTAAAAAATATGTTATTTGTGTTTTTTATGATAAATGATTCAATGAATTTTCTACCTAATATATAGTGTTCATCCTCAACACTATAATATATAATAATATATATATAATATATAAATATTATATATATCTATCTAAATATATAATATTAATATATATATATATATATATATATATATATATATAATATATATATATATATATATTATATATGGAAAAAGTATAGAACGTGTGTCGCACTACGAAAATGATACTAATTCCTTGGTAAATAAGCGAATCATTTGGAAAAAAAAATTTAAAAATATAATGTAAAAATAAGTAAAAGAATTGATATATTAAATATTTTTTCACTCACGACTTAAGGTAAACAAAAATTATAGGCTCTGGCAAGAATTTATTAGTTTCCTTTTAAATTTTGACTTATGTACCTAAACGTTGTAAAGCATAATTATCGAATGTAGGTACCGATAACAGAAATAGTTTCAGAACGATGATATTTCAATAAATTTTACAATAATAACCTTCATTTTAAAGTGAGCAAAAATTGCCAAATATGGTAAGAATTAAATATAGAATATCAAGATAGAAGGAAAAAATATCTTCTTCAGGTGTTCGCAAGAAATTGCCATTAAATTCTAACACGGTTCGCCAGCGAATCTTTTGGCTACATAGCGCAAAACTGTCATACAGAAATGTATTTTTTTTTTTTAGATTACAGTAATAGAAATGTACTTTAATTCAAATAAAGAGCATTCTTAATTTAAGTCCAACAAACATGTGTAGACTGATTAAGTTTCGTCTGAGAGTTTTGGCATTTTAGAATGATGCAATTTTAATAAGAATAAATTTTCTTCCCTCCCTTGTCTATACTTTAACAAAGGAATACCATAGGTAAACCGCAAAAGATGGCTAGGTAGTCTTCGTCTCTCGGCCTCCCGGTGGTCGACGGGGGGACTTCGTCCCAAACTCTGTCCCCGTCGGCTCGAGCTCCCATAATGGGGAAAATAATTTTTTTAAATTTTCAAAATAAAAGAAGAA
>JABUQX010043007.1:5000-12500 GCA_015478945.1 Trachelipus rathkii
AACTACTGGGGTTAGGGGAAATTTTATCCCCCCCCCTCCGGGAGGTCTCCGGAACCCCACTCTTTGCGTATTGGGTTCGCGGCGGTTCCTCTGCCGCCTCCCTATCGTATGGACAAACATCCCCCTTATGTCCCGTCAGCTCGAGCCCTCTACATTGCCGTGTAAATATATATATGGTGCTGTCCCTTTTCACATGACTTAAAATTTATGTCCTTAAATAATGTTTCGGGTTGGCTCTTGATATTTATACGAATATAAAAAATAGAAAAGAAAAAATGAACGAAGAAAATCAAACCTCCTACTATCATTGACAGTTTCAATATTTTTTCAGTTTATATTATATATATATATATATATAATATATATTAGATATTATATATATATATATATATAATATAATATACTATATATAATATATATATATATATATAATATATATATAAATATATATATTATAATATCTAATTAATATATATATATAAATATATATATATATATAGCTAGAGAGAGAAAGAAAAGTATGTTGTTTTTTTTTTTTTTTAATTCGTCGTAATATTTAAAAATCGATATTATTTCCTCCCTCCAATTTTAGGGGGCTCGAGTCTCGAACGGGGGACATGAGGGGGACGTTTCATACCCGCGGAGGGGATTGTCGCATGAACCCCCGCGACAACCCAAGACCAAAGAGCGGGGTTCCGGAGACCATCCCCTGAGGGGGGATTGAAGTCCCCCCCCGTCGTCCACCGGAGGCCGAGAGACCCGATCCTGCCAATCTTTGCGGTTTTACCCTATTGTTATTATTTAAGTTAAAAAAAAACAATAAGAAATAATTTACTTCCAAAAACACTTGGGTATTACTTTAACTAAAGGACGTCGCGCTCGAGTCACGCGTAAATGGGGGAAATAAATTTTTTAAATATATATATTAATAAGCCAACCAAAAAAAAAAAAAAAAAATAAAAAAAAAAAAAAAAAAAAAAGTAAATCCATCCTAGAATTTCGGCTGATTCCAAATTATCAATTTGTTTTACGACTGTAGACCTGCCGTCTCTTAATTACATACTGTGACATTAAAAAAACCTCTGACCATCTATATATATATTATTATATATTATATATATATATACTATATATATATATATATATATATATAATATTATATATATATATTAAATATATATAATAGTATATATATATATATATATATATATAAATATATACTATAATAGTATATATATATGAATATATATGAATACTATATTAAAACATAAAAGGAAACGGATGAGAGCGCAAAAAATGAAATGTTTTAATTATCCAAAAATAAATTAGAATTCTAATTTTTTCAAAAAGACGTATAAAAAACAGGCTGTAAACCTTTCCGATGAAAATTTTCTTTCAGTCATGTAAAAGGTCCCATAGGTCCAAAATTTAATAGAAAGTTTAATTTATTGTAACGAGAAATCATAAAAGGTTCTCTAAAATAGGTCTTTAATCATATCATCTACTAATTATTAACAATATGTTTTCCATTTTCCTATGTGAAATTTACCCACGATTCCAAAAATGTATTCCTTTCGCTGTAGCTATGTAGTTTTTGAATATAATTATATATATATATTATATATTATATATATATATATAATATATATAAAATATACTATAATATTATATATCGTATATTTTCAGTATATATTATATAATATATATATTATATTATATATATATATATATATATATTGCTATATTATATATATATATATATAATAAATATATATATATATATATTATATATATAATATATCATTTTCCGCAATAAAATGGACCAGCATTCCAGCAATGTATTCCGTTTACTGTAGCATAATAGTTTTTTAAGATACATTATGAGGACAAATCTTTTGGATATCCTTGTATATTTATATATAATATATATATATGAATATTATATAATATATATATATAATATATATAATAATATATAATATATATATATATAATATATATATAAATATAAATATAATATATATATATATATATGTAATAAATATATATATATATATATATATATATATATATATTATTAATAATATAATATAATATAATATAAATATATATATATATATATATATGATATATATATAAAATATATATATTATACTTATCAGTGAATTCATCTTTTCAATTAAAATTAATTCTTCTTTTTCCGTGTTTTATTTGGCAAAAAAAATGTAAAAAATAAATTTTCTCAAAATATTTAGTTGATTACTTTAACTTTCGTTGTGCGACACACGTTCTATCGACTTCAACATATATATATAATAATAATATACTAATATAATATATATATTATAATATATATATTATATATACTATATATATTATAATCTAATAATATATAAATATATATAATAAATAATATAGTCAAAATGGGATTAGGCCTCATATATATCTTAAAAAAACTATTAATGCTACAGAAAAACAAAATATTGCTGGAATGCTGGTCCAATGCTGGTCCAAAATGCTAAATATAATATATTAATTATAATAATATAATTAATATATATAATATAATAATATATATATAATGATATATTATATATATATAATATATATATATAATATATATTATATAATTATAAAAAATATCAAAAACTACAATAGCTACAGCGAAAAGGAAATACATTTTCGGAATCCTTCGTAAAATTTGGATAGGAAAATGTAAAAAAATAAATAAAAAAAAATTATTCGTTAATAATTATAGTAATATGATTAGATAGGCTATTTAGAGACTTTTATGGTTTTCTGTCGTTAAAATAAAGCTTTCTATTATTTTTCATTTTTTTTACTAAAGAATACCAGGTAATACCGTCCTCCGATGCAGGCAGTCGGTGGTTCTCTGTCGGCCCTTCCCTGGAACATACGGGTAGGATTATTTCCCCCCCTCCGGGGGAGGTCTCCGAACCGCCCGCTCTTTGGTATTTGGTGTCGCGGGGTTCCTCTGCCCCTGTCCCTACGGGTCTGGAACGTCCCCCCCTCTGTAACCCGTCGGCTCGAGCCCCCTATTGTGCCGTATAGAAGCAACAAAAATTTTTATTTTTTTTAGCATTTTCCTATGTGAAAATTTTAAGGGGGGGCGAAGGCATTTCCAAAAAATCAAATTTTCGCTATAAAAATTTTGGCAATATTTTGATTTATAATTTATTTTTTATTCTTTTTTTTTTACATTTTTCTGGACGCAGCAGTTGGACCAGCATCCACCAATGTAATTGCCGTTTTAACTGTAGCATTAGATAGTTTTTTAAAGATACCTATGACGGCCTTAATGCAGACGGTGGCCATACTACATCATATTATGAATAATATATATTATATATACAAATATTATACATTATACATATTATTATATATATATTTAAATATATATTATATATATATATTAATTATAATATATATATCGAGATATCTCTATAATTTTATATTATATTATAATCTATTTTATAAATATAGTCTATATAGGATATAAATATATATATAATATAATATGTAATATATATATATATTGTTTATAAATTCATTACATATAAATTTACGATTAAGAAATAACAAACTGTTTTATTTTATATATAGTATGAGTAATTTCTGTAAATGCTGACAAGAATATTCATTTTTTTTATTTATAATTTTTTTTTTTTTTTTTTTTTTTTTTTTTTTTTTTTTTTTTTTATTTTTTTTTTAAAATGATGTTAGGCCACATTTATAAAAGGGCCTTTTCTCTTCCTTTCGTCAAGTGTCCCTTCAGAATCCTCCCTTAACGTAAATTCGAATTTATGAACGATCCTTGAGAAATTTTTTATGTAAGGAACCCTTGACGTTGCAAAATACTTGGCGAATTTTTTTCCTTAGTCAAGGTAGCTTTGAACCAACCTTGAACTCTGTTAAGATTTTGTTTTCCGAGCGGCAGCCATCTTTTTTTTTTTATTTTTCTTATTTCTCGTTATTATTATTTTAATTATTTCATTTTGTTGGCTATTTATTACGTAAATAATTTTGTCAAATATTTACTTTTCTTGTAAGAAAATACCCAGAAACCACCTATAAATAGGCTCATTCACACTACGAGAAATAGGCAACGTGCAACTAGCGACCGGGTCCTATCTTTAGTGTAAGCAGCAGATGATATTTTTTATCATCTAATAATTTTGTAGCTAGGCTACCTTTCAGCCTACGGCTATGGCGATCAAAGCAGCTGGAACTAATAAATGTGAAGCAACATATCTTCAATACTAATAGTATTTTTAAAGCGGATTTAATTTTATTTCATTAAATCTTTTTTTTTAATATTTCTATTATTTTATATCATAAATTAATTATATATATACTTTTAATTTGGTTCTAGGTTCATTTACTTTGTTCATTGGTTATTGGTCTCTGACGTCATGAAATATGATGAAGTTTTTACTTGAAAACGCTCTTCGTTTGTAAATCCTTCGAGTAAAGAAGGAAGGTTCATAAATAAAGGGATTTTTTTAGAAACAGGTGATGGAGAATACTTATCTAAGCGGTACCCTTTGCTAAGTGACGTTCGTTTTCAAGGGCCATTTATAAATACGGCCGTTAGTTACCTTCACAGTTAATTTAGTATTAATTTCTTGTAGTTTGTTTCTCTTACATTGATTTATTTACATTTAAATGATGAGTCACCAGAGATTTTAACCTGCACAGCGGGGATTCGAAACGGACCTCCGCGTTGCTGAGGTAACAGTAACCGGCGCTTATATCACACTAAGCCAATCCACGTCCCCAAAAAGAACGCTTCAAGCGTAGTTTTTAAAGCACGGTTTTCACATCCCATAATGAGAAAATCAAAAATCAACAATGATACATATAATAAATGTTTTTATTTAATTTGAGTAACTAAGTTTATCCTGGATTGTCATTTTATTGAATTGACTCATGATTCAATTAGCAGCCGTCGCATAACGACGCCATTTTGTTAATTCATTAAAAGATTAGCTAGTTCATTAAACTATTATTTAAACTTTTGACCGTCCGGTTTCTAATCGTATTTATTCAATAGAAAACCAAATTAGAATTCTTCTCTAAAATTATTATTATTATTATTATATATTATATTAATTATATTATTATATATTATTATTTATATTATTATTATATTATTATTATTATGTATTATTATTATATTATTTTATTTTTTATATTTATTTATTATTATATAATATTATTATATTATTATTATTAATTAATTTTATATTATTATTATTATTATTAAGTATTATATTTTCATCACATGTGTAACTTTATTTACTATTGAAACCATAATTGTATTCAGATTTTATTCACAAGCGCGATTCTATCACAAAGCACGACAATATTTGCCATTACAAAATTATTCATCAATATTAGTTATCTCAGTGTTTTAAGTTTTAAATTTGCTTTCATACTGTATATATTATTATTTATACAAAATTTGTAATATTTAAAATTACTTTTTCTACCTAATAAGCAATTACAGTAGTATCCTCGCAAATAACTGGCGTCAAATTGGGACCGGACCCTTGCCGTAAGTGAAAAAATCGCCGTTAGCGAATTATAGCTATTTTTTGTGCTCACGAGTGCTCTCACGCAAATTCTATACGTCTAAATATAATATTACGTGTCAATTAACACTACTATAAAACAATCAGAAAGCGGAAATTTACGCCATTTTTACTCTTTAAACAATATATTATTACATACAAACATGATTCACAATTGAAAAAGATATAGAAAATACATTTTAAAATACAAATTTTTATTTTGAGGAATGCACTCTTCGTCCGATCGTACAATGGATGACTAATTTTCAACATCTGAATCTAAAACAACCGCCTTCGCTTTGCAGACGGTGATTAGTGAATGTAGTGGTGTATCAATCTTGAGATTGATGGCAGGCCAGATGTTTCTGTGGTAGGTTGCGATGGTGCTCTATGAAGATGAAGCAACAAAGAACTTTGTCTCATAGAGTGCCTCTTCTTGTTGAGTAGAAGTTGCTTATAACATGCAATGGCGTATTAACTTTTGACAATCTTTCAAAGTTTGACAATAAATTTATTATTATTCACTGTTATAAAAAGTTTGGAAAATTGCGAATAGATGCAAAGCACTCTGCAAAGACAGTTGACATAGCGTCTATTCGTTCGTTTCCTTTCGCACAACACTGAGTAGTTAAGAGCGCCGTTATTGCGAAACGCCGTTAAGCGAGTAGCCGTTATTGCGAGGTGCTACTGTATGTGATTGTGAATATTAAAAATAATTTTTGTTACCCCCATCTTATTTAAAATAAAAGTTAATTTATTTCACAGGTTTGTGCTAATTAATCAAAAGTCAACTTAGCTCTAATTTGTATTCTTCTTCTCTTTTATGTATTGATTACACAACTACTTTCTTTATATATTAAAAGGTAAAATTAAAGATGCTCGTGCTTGTGAAAAATTCTTTATAAGCTAAAAAAAAAAGAAACATACTATTCCTCGTTTAAATAATTAGTATTTTTAATACACTTTCTCTATCCTTTCCAAATTTTTTCATCCTTGCATTTTCTTTCTGCCGTTTCGCCTCTTTTATTCTTTCCACCATTTTAATTTATATTGATTTTCATTTTTTTTTTATTTTCGGCGTTGGCAAAGAGTTTTGCAATGAAAAATACGTACGTATAAATGTCCCTAAATTAAGTTAGGGAAATTCTTTTAAAAATATTTTTACGTTTCTGAGTTTGATTCATCAATTTGATTCAAAGATTTTATTTTCATTGCATCAAAGCCAAAAAAATAAATTATAAAGTAAAGACTTCAATCTACTTTATCAGGGAAGAAAATAAAGATTCTTTTGATGTTGAATTTTCACACGAGTAATCTCCTGTCGCGTTTCACACTTTTATTCTATACACATCTAATTTTCGCTTATCCCCATTTTCATTTTTCTTGCTTTATTTATCAATCTCTTTTCTCCTAATTCCCCATATTCTCATTTTCATTCTAATAATTTTCCCTTATGCCCGTTATTTTTCCCCAAATGTTCTACTATTCCTGTATTCATTTTTCTAGTAAGACATGATACATTCTTTCTTTCTTCTGATTTCCACCTATTATTATTTCCATTCTTCTAATTTCCTCCTATACTCCACTTCATTTTCCTTTATTTCATATATGATTTCATATATGGTTTCATATATGAATCCCTCACTGTATTGCACATATTCTAACATTTGAATTTCAATATGCCTACAACACTCGAAAAAGAATTTAGTAATTTTTAATGAAACTTAAATCGAATACGATTCCAATATCCCCGTATTTATTCAAACTAACAGCTCATTTATAAAGGAAGTACAGTAAAAAAATATATAATAATAGAAAAGCTCGTAATTATTACTAACTCAACTCACACATAAATCATTCCATTAATAACTATGAAAAATGGAGCACTGTCTGTGGCCGTAGGCAA
>JABUQX010043007.1:17500-22500 GCA_015478945.1 Trachelipus rathkii
AAGGTAGATCCCAGAGAAGAACCAAGTTAATGAGAATAATTAGATTATCTTCTATTTAATATCTGCTCACCGTATCCTACGAATATCAGGTGTTCAATCACCTTTTTAGAAATGTTTTGAATACTTTCCAATTTCAATTTTATTTTTCCAAACAATAAAGCCATTGTTCTAAAATTATTTCAAAATAAAAAACTAATCCAAAATATATATTCAAATAACGTATTGAAATTAATCCGAATTTCGTAAAATTAAGATGTTTCTTCCCAACAAATAATAAATCTTCTGAATCGCTGCCATCCTGCGGATGCTTAAATTTCATCTCGATATTCCTAATAGCATTACACGAACGCCCGCCATTAAAAAGAAACAGGCTTTTCTCTTAACAAAAACCATTAAACTTTCACATCCCAATCCTCTCAGGTAATTTCAAATTTCAGTGAATGTTTTTTCCGAATCAGGTATTTCTTCTTTCATGGTGTTTCTTCATTTCTGCCTACAACTTTATTCTCTTAGTTCTAGTAGCAAGCACTTTCCGGAATCATTTCTTTTTCTTTTACCTCTCTTTTCAAACCTAAGTGTTTCCAGACAACTCCTTTCTTTAACTTCCTCAAGACTCAAATATTCTTTAACCTTTGACTCATCTAAGGACTTATCTTTAGATACTTCTATCGATTCATTTTTAGTTTCATTAGCTGAATCAATTATAAAATCTTCAACTGATGTATCCATCACTTCGGACTCCTTTACTGATTCATTACTAATCGTAACTTCTTCTAATAAGTTAGTATTCAAACTTGTTGAATGTGCAGAACTGAGACTTTGATTATTCCTCAAAATTATTTCTACAATAGCAGATATAACATTCTGACTCAAGAAGTCCCTTCTCTCTTCAAAATCAAACTGTCCTAAATTACTTTTCATATAAGCCTGATATGAATTTCTCCTTTCCCTTAGTTCTCTTTACAACTGATTCTGAGATCGAATTTCATTTTCTAACTGAAATAAAGTCTTCTCTCGTAATCTCTTGAACAGAGGCGTTCTCTTCTTCGCATTTTCGTTTTTCAATTGCGGTAACATCTTCAGCCGTGCGCTGAGTTGCTGTAACTTCATTCCTGGCTTCATCTAATTCAATTTGGAGATTGTGTAATTTGCTCTTGAGCTTTACTATCTCAGAAATATAGCCTGAATTTTCTTCACATTTAGAAGCAAATTCTCCATAAAGTCTCCTAAGTTGTTCCTGATTACGACTTAAATCTGCCGAATGAATTTTTGACTTTTCAAGTTCTTGAATTCGACGCTCAAATTCCATTACTTTTCTTGAAAAGTAATTAGTTTCTGACATTGTCGATTCTTCATCATTCTCCAATGTTTTAATTCTCTCTTGTAAATCTTTCTTCAAGGTTTCATTTTCTTTATTCTTCTCGTTTAAGGACTCGCGTAGGCTTTCGTTTTCCGCGGATAACTTGTTTATTCTTTCAGTAAGCTGAAAGGTTTTCTTATCTGCCGCTCCTTTTCGTTCTTTATTGTCCGGTAGCGGCGTACTTGCGTCTCTCGCGCCTGGAATATTACCTATCACTAGATCGTAGATAGCATCAGATAAGGTTATCGCTTCAACGCGTCCTGAGTAATAAGGCGTATCGACGTCAATCATGGCTACCGGAATGTCTCTGATTGTATTGTCAATCAGCATTACTTGCTTTCTCTTTCCAGTTAATTGATCAGCCGAAACATATTCCCTCTTGACAATGACACAGTCACAGCCTGCGTCTCTCAATACTTTTCTAGCAACTCCATTAATTTTTCCATCGACTACGGGCAACATATTCACTCTTCCGTTTCTATCCTTTACGCAAGCACTCCTGATAACAGGTATCGTTTCGCCACAAGCCAATGCGATCCTATTATCTTTGCCGACATATTTCATAACGTCTACACTGTCATCACATCGCCGATTTCCAACTGTTGCTAGATTGTCAAGAGTTCGGGCTTCACTCCGTCGCGCTATGTTACCATTGTCATTTATTATGGCTTCAGTTGTTCTCTTCGACCTTTCCCTCCAATTATTACACGTGTGGCTGTCATTTTCGTGGTTCTTAGTATCTTTTATTGAAGCTCTTCTTCTGCTTCTCCAAAATCTATATTGGCTATCTCTCTTGTAGATGGTATAGTTCCTACATTCTACAGCCCTATGTCCCTTTTTACCACATTTGAAACAGGTTAACTGGGAAATTCGCTTTTCAAAGTTGCGATTATTTCCATACGTTGCTATGGCAACAGTAGCCATCTTTGAACTTTCATTTAGTGTTTTCACTTCTCTTTCTTCTCTGACAGCTTCTCTTTGTCTCTCTGCTGCTTTTCTGGCAGCTTCTCTTTGTCTCTCTGCTGTTTCTCTGGCAGCTTCTCTTTCTGCTTCTCTTTCTGCTGCTTTAATGGCAGCTTCTCTCTCTGCTGCTTCTTTAGCAGCTTCTCTTTCTGCTGCTTTAATGGCAGCTTCTCTCTCTGCTGCTTCTTTAGCAGCTTCTCTTTCTTCCTTTATAAACTCTCTAGCTTCTTTTCCCTTTAAGCCGAGTTCTTGAGCAATTTTTGCTAGCGAATTGTAATCCATAGTTGAGAAGTACAAGCCAACGTTCGCTATATTCACTTTCCTTCAGAAACTATTTCGGACTAGGCCCCCAATTTATTGTCACAAGATGGGACAGATGTCAATAAATAACGTGACAATTCCCGGTATTCTTTTATTCAAAACACAAAATAAAATTAATCAAATTGTCTAGGGTATGATTTCGCAACGTAACCTTTCACTTCAGACACGAAGTACAGTGAATAATCACAAGATCTTCAGAATTCCAGAATACTTCCAAGTCGCAGATGGACTTCACGGACTATTAGTAGTCTTTTCCTTTAGAAGGTAAATAATTTACAATATGTATTAGTTTCTGAATTCAGTAGAAAGTCGCTCTCAATGTCGTATGACAACTTCTCAGTACAAATATGACTTTCTATTCAATAACTTCTTTCAAGTCCCTCTCTGGTTACTATCCAATCCTTTCTGTAGTAATTCTCTCTGAGTACTCACAAGACTTCCGTAATCTCTTCTCAAGAACAATATTCCTCAATTGTCTTCTAAACGAACCAATAATAATCTAGCCTGTATTCCTCCTATGTCTCACTATTGTAGTAGAGCTTTCTTGAATCAGGTCGTTTCAATTATATCGTAAAACAAGAGATAAATCTTCAATGATGAAGTACTCAATTACTGATCGAATCCACACGTTGAATCGTATTCCAATGATAGAACCAAAGGTAGAACCCCAGAGAGAACCAGGTAATAATTAATTATCTTCTATTTATGATCTTTCACCGTATCCACGATATCAGGTGTGAAGTCACCCTGTGAGACTTTCTTCCCACGAGACAATTTTATTTTCCAAAATAAAATTGTTCTTAAAATATTTTCAAAATAAAAATCTTATCCAAAATATATTCAAATAAAACGTATTTAAATTAATTGATTTCGTAAAATAAATGTTTCTTCCAAACAAATAAATAAATCTATCCGACGAGTTCTGCGGAGCTTAAAATCTCACTTTCCATATGCCTAATAGCATAACACCTACTTTCCCACCATAGGGCAACAATTGAAGGATAAGGGCGGTATCGCAGTCCGACAACATTCTAAGGAGCAGGCCATATTTACCGGGTTTTGATTTTATATACACCCTAAAGGATGCATTGCCCCTAAATAAGCATAGCATTTCGTCTATGCATAAGTATGAACCCGGTGTGTAATTTTCTTTTAGAATGTTGTTTAGCATGTCAAACACCTCCCTCAGTGGTTCTAATTTGTCGGGATTCGCCTGCCCTGCTCTTTCTCTTTCTTTTCTCTCTTTCCTATCATCAAAGCGAAGTAATGTCAACATCGCTCTGAATCTCCTCAAAGACATTCCCGCCCTATATACTCTTTCCCGACGTTTCACTCCACAGGCTTTCCAAATCCTGTTTCGTGTCAGAGTAAACCCCCATCGCTATCAAAATCCCAAAGAAAGACCGTAATTCAATGAAGTCTGTAGGCCGATACAACTGCTTATCCCTTACATCATGTTCTTCAATGAATTCTTGAGCAAATTTATTTGTTTTTTCGATTATATGCTCTACAATATTGCTTTGCATATAAGCGTCAAAACATTGTATGATGGTCGTCGCATCTGCCGCTTTACAGTTGAACTTTGATGGTTGTGTAACAATGTTTCTGGCTCTTGTCCTTGCCGATGGTATTTCAAGGGTCGACCACAAGTGCCCAGTTTTTGCTCTCAAACAATTTTCATCACCATCATCAGGGGCGTCGTCAGATGGTTTTCAAGGTCTTCTTCCTGCTTCTCTTCCTCAACTTTTCATCTTCTGAGGGCAGTCTATATATACGATCCTCATCATCATCATCATAATCATCATCATTACTCTGATAAGGTATCAGATTCATAAATGTTCTCTTGATCAAGGGATTCATCCAGTGCCTCATCTATGGTGACTTCACCAAATTTCCTCCTTCTCTGTGTCTGTCTAACAGACCGCCGCACTGTACTAGCTGCTTCACCAGATGTTGATGCTTCAGCAGATGCTTCACCAGATGTTGATGGTTGCGAAGAACCAGCTGTTGTCGTTGTTTTATTCTGAAAGAGAAGGTTTTATAAATACCTTTGTATGGAAGTGAATGCAATAGAAACGTTTAGACTACATTATATCAAATACTTACATAATCGTATTTAACCAGAATCTTTATTGGTGATTCTGAGGGCCTGTGTGAAGAAGCTATGAGGCTGGAAGGTATAGCTTGTTTTTGGGACACAATGGGGGTTGTTGACGGTTCTGAGGTGCTGCATTTCTATAAAAAAAAGGCTTGGTAAATTCAAATGATCAATCACAAGTAATTATAAGAAGAAAAACTTTTGAACACTTTCTATATTACTTACAGAAAACGTGCCTTCTTGAATTCTTGCCTTTCG
>JABUQX010043007.1:30000-32500 GCA_015478945.1 Trachelipus rathkii
TCTTTTAAACCCTTCTCAACTCTCTTTCTTAGATCATCTGGAATCTCATTCCCTTCTTTCCGATCGCCAGTATGGCTTTCGGCGCTCGAGGTCTACTGGCGATATACTTTCCTATCTTACTGATTTATGGTTTTCCGCCCTTAGGAACTATGGGGAGACTTGCGTGGTGGCGCTTGACATATCCAAACATTTGACCGGGTATGGCATGCACGTCACTGCTCTCCAAGCTCCCTTCCTTTGGGTTTTTCTCCTTCTCTTGCTTACTTAATGTCTTAAAGTTTCTCTTAAAATCGCCTCAATATCGTCTGTTTGACGGGGCGGACTTCTTCTTTTTCTGTCATTGGTGGGTGTTCCTTAGGGTTCTGTCTTATCATCTACTACTTTATTCTTACTTTTCCTTAATGATCTTCTTCTCACCTGCACATTTAACTCTATCCACTCGTATGCCGATGACTCAACCCTATTCTTCAACTCATTTCAATCTGCTCTTCTTTTACTTCTAGAATTGCCTCTCGTCTTAATCTTTCCGATTCTATTCTCGCTGATCTGGATAGAATTTCCGGGTGGGGTCGTCTCAACCTTGTGAAATTCAATTCTTTAAAAACACAACTTCTACAAATCTCCCTCTATAAAACACCTTCTAACTTTCCTATCTCATTCGACGGTTTCTCGTCTCTCCTGTTAGACAATATAAACACCCTTGGCCTTAACATAAACAAAAAAATGTCTTGGAAACCTTACATCCACAACGGTTGCTAGGGCGGCCTCAAGAAACTGGCGAATTCTGTTTAGACTGCGGAGACTTTTTTTTCTCTCTTAAGTTACTCCAGCATAACAAGGGCCTCATCGCCCTTGTATGAGTACTGAATCTCATATTCTGGGGAGGCTCTGTGTTCACCAGACCTTTTGGACATGGTCGAGTCAAAGACAAAAAGACTTTATAAACTGTTCCGTACTTTCCACTTCACTTGATCTCTTATCTTTGCGGCGCTTCTTGGTGCTCTATCTTTTTCTATTAGGTATCCAGCGGCAGGTAGCTCGAGGGAACTTGTCACTCGAGTACCACCACCTTTACGACGCCCGCGTAGCAAAAGGTGCTGTGTCTGCGCATGAGTTTTATATTTGTGTGGATATTGGTAACCCCAGGCTAGTTTGCTGCGGTGCTCCCTTCTTTCCTGCCACCTCTGTTCTTTGGAATTCTCTCTTCCTTCTTCTGTATTTCCTGCTGAATTAAATCTCCCTCATTTCAAAGCTTTGCGATCTGTGCCTCATCTGCGTTATTTGCGTTAGTTGTGAACTTCTGAGACTTGAACACCCCTCTTTTGAATAGGGTCCTGCCGTGAGTGGTTGGTGACAACTGTTAAAATATATATATATATATATATATATATATATATATATTATATATATAATATATATATAATATATATTATATATTCCATAGAATATATACATTTTGTTTATATTATATATAACATATATATTTATAATATATACTATATATATATATATATATATATATATATATGTGGTTAAAGTTTACATAGCCCGACACCTCCTAAAAAAAATTGCGTGTTGCCAGTTTGCTTTTTATTTGTTTGTTGTGCTCGAAATCAAAGACGTAGGAGACTTTTTCCTATAATTTCAAAAATATGAAATCTTTAATTATTTTATATTTAAGTTTGGTTAGGTTAAGTATGGTTAATTAAGTTATTTAAGGTTAGATAGATTCAAATAAATAATTAGGAGTTGTTTTTTTTAAATATTTTTATAGGTTTGAAGTTCTTTTACTGAAATAAAATGTGCGGCCATATCGAAAACGGAGCCTACTTTTTTCTTTAATTTTATTTTTAATTTGCTAAGATTGCGTTTTTTCATTGTTGTACGAAAAAAAGAAAAATTAATTTATTTTTAGGCACCGGTGTTACCGGGAGCCCGCGTTAGCCAGTTGGCGGTGGTCTGCCGTACATTTGGTGGCAACGTATTTCCCACTCTATGTTATTCTTTAATTAATTTAAAAAAACAGTATCATGGCGTCTACATTTATTCTACAAACTACGTACATAAATCAAATTTAAACTGAAATAAATTGCCTAAGCTTACTCATTTTTATAAGCTTAGGTGTGAAGCCCAAAAAAATATATATAACAATTTCTTTTTAATTTTTTGTTAGTATTATATATATATATATATATATATATATATATATATATATATATATATATATATAAATAAATATTAAAATTATATATATATATATATATATATATATAAATATATATATATTCCTTACTTTAGTTGGTCCTTCAATATAGTTTTCTTTGTTCTAAAATTGCAGCAAAATTAAACCTTTATAGCCCAATATGTCAACATCCAAATTTTTCCCCAGGGTGTCGGGCTATGCAAACTTTTACTATATATATATATATATATTATATATATATATATCTATGTGAACATTTTATTATCCCTTATATAAATATATGTTAGTAGATATATA
>JABUQX010043008.1:0-13690 GCA_015478945.1 Trachelipus rathkii
TATATATATATTATAAAGTATTAACTAGTTATAGTACTATAGCTATATAATTAGTTAGTATATATAATCTAAATAGTATCGTATATATATCACCCTTATATATATAATATAAAGTATTGTATTATTATTAATTATAATATAAAACAATATATATATATATAGTATATATATATTACATATATATATGATACTATATATATATATAATATATAATACTATAATACTAAGTATACTTATATATTTTCATATTACTATATACCTATATATATATTCTATATATATATATATATATATATATATTATAAGCTATATATAGTAATATTATAAAAGTAATATATTACTGGGTTATATATATATATATTATTATAGTAATATATATATATATACGTCGTATCATATATATATATATATATATACCTATAGTATTATTATATAGTATATATATAATAGTTTAAGTATGTAGATATATATATTATATTTATACTATATATTTATATATACTATTATATAGACTTATATATAGTACTGAAGTTAACTATAGAAGAGAGAGAGCAGGAGGAGAGAGAGAGAGAGAGAGAAATTTAGTCATATAACCCTGATATAAAATCGTTATCATTAACTATACAATTTATTTTCAATACGGTGAACACTTATCAACATTTTTAATCAAACTTATTTATTTCAACTTTATTAGATAATGTACATTTTTTTCCTAAATGTAATACTACGTTTCGCCCTATGTCGAGAGGAGTCTTCAGGTGATGGATCTATCGCGAGCAAGAACAGAAGAATCAAAAATAGATTGACTGATTGATGTTGGAGTTGGTTGGTTACTTTTATGTATAATAATATTCAGATCCACATGTCCCTCATTAAATTGATTTGAATCGTGATCCATCTTCGCTTCGTGCCCTGTTGTTGTTATAGTTTGCTTGATCCGTTTATTCCCAAGTTCTATGCAGAATGATTCAATCTGCCTTTCTTAAACTAATATCTGAAGTTTGAAATTTGATTTGCATTATTTTTATTGATGGAAATGGTTATAGTTGGTTCTATGAGAATTAAGAGCAGAGTTTAATTCGCCGGACTCCTAGATTCTGTTATGTTGTTTTATCCGTCTTGCAAAATCGTTTGTTTTCGCCGAAATACCCAGGTTGCAATCTGCTGGCATGGTAGCGGTTAACCGCACTTCAAATGAGGTTGGGTGGCTTTAACTTTTGGGGAGGAAAACTTTTTTTTAGGGGACAGGTGTTAGATTGATGAAAATGGCTATTTTTTGGAAGGAAATTTCTTATCTGGTCCGTGGGAAAATGGGGAACAGGGGCAAGTAGGATCTGGGAGGTGTTGGGGGGGGTTTGATTGTTGTTGATGTTAGAATTTGTGTTTGCCTTTTTAGAGCTGAACTATGATGTACCGAGGGAGAGTAATTTGTTGAAAGGGGAGAAAAGGAAGGTGAATTCTGTTTTGAGGAAGGGGGGAGGGGATAGCATATACGTAGAGCTTGGAGGAATAGAGGAAGAGAGGGGTAGCTAATTTAGTGTAAGTAGGGATGTGAATTGAGAACCAATGAGTGTAGTTGGAGTGGAAGTTGGTTTTCTGTAAAGTAGAAAAAGGTAAGTGAGATGTGTTCACGTGATATTAGTGTGTCTAGGAAAGGGGAGTGTGTTGTTTGAGACTGTCATGGTGAATTGTATATACTATAATGCTTTTATGGTATTCTTAGAATGTCAAGAGGGTTTGTGTGTGTAGGGATGGGTTGCAAATATATCGTCGACGTATTTGTGGGCCAAATTGTATGGGAGAGGAGGGGGTGAGGGAAGGAGAAGAGAATGTGCTCTGTTTTGGAGTTAATATAAGTTACTGAGTATGGGGAAAGGGGGGAGCCCATGCTGAGTCCGAATTTTGTTTGAATATTGAGAACCCAGTGAAAAAAGTTGTGTTCTAGAGAAAGGAGTATTAATGTGTTTAGAAAAGTGAAAGGAATAGGTAGACTAATTTGATTTTAAGGCAATGGTAACGTTTCCAGTAGGATACGTGGTCAGACGGGACCTGGACAGAGGTGAGATAGGGATTTGAACATCAAATGACTAATCTATGTAAGAGGGATTGATATGATTATTTATATATAGAACACCCTTCTGTATTCTTTATGTGGGAGGGAGAGATATAGTGCCTAAATATTGTTTTTAGTTTGTTAGCGATCCTTTGACGAAGCCTGAAAGTCGTACCACCTCTCGACGCTCTCTACCTCGCACGCATCATGGCGAAGGGGGGTTGTTTAGTTTTATTGCTAATTTTGGAGTAATGTGATAGTATTTATATAGAAGGCATTTAAGAATTTAAGTCATTGTATTAATTTATACAGAGAACATTAATATCAACACATCGCTCCCTCACCCCCTCCTCTCCCATACCAGATAAATTGGCACAGAAATACGTCGGACAATATAATTTACAGCCAGACGTCCACTAAACACGCACACCGAAACACTCTGATACATTTAACGAAAATACATAAAGTATTAGATAATATAAAATTCACCATTAAGCAGTCTCAA
This sequence comes from Trachelipus rathkii, assembly GCA_015478945.1. Lineage (NCBI taxonomy): Eukaryota > Metazoa > Arthropoda > Malacostraca > Isopoda > Trachelipodidae > Trachelipus > Trachelipus rathkii. The sequence goes on from JABUQX010043008.1 coordinate 2,559, forward strand.
AACAACACACTCCCTTTCTAGACACACTAATATCCATGGAACACATCTCACGGTAACTTTTTTTCTATTTCAAGAAACCAACTTCCACTCCAACTACCACTCAATTTGGTTCTCATACACATCTACTTACACTACAGTTAGCTAAACCACTTCTCTCCTTATCCTCATAGCCTACGTATATCTCCCCCCCCCTTCCTCCAAACAGAATTCAGCTTCCTTTTCTTCCACTTTCAACAAATTCTCTAACCTCTGCGTACATATCATGTCCTCACTCTAAGAAGGCCAACACAGGCAATTTACAATACAAACAATCAACACCTACACAGATACTACTGCCTTCCCGCAATTTCCAGCGGACCAGATAAGACAATCTCCTTCCAAAAAACATCCATATACTAATCCCACACCTTCCCCCTAAAAAAAAGTTTTCCTCCTCTCCCAAAAGTTAAAAGCACCCGATCTCACTTAATGCGTTAGAGACCGCAGTCCGCAAGATTGCACAGCGCTTGTCGTGGCGTATTCGGCGAGAACAAAATTTGCACAGACGGATAAAACAACATAAATGATCAGGGTCGGGCGAACTTAAAACCTCTGCCTTCTTTCTCAGATAGAAACCCAACTATAACCTTTCAACAATATATTATAAGAATGCAAAATCGAAATTTTCAACACTTCAGATGTTAAGTTAAGAAAGCAAATTTGAAAAGAGGATAAATGATTGAAATTGGGAATATAATATAAACAAACAACAGGGCGAAGCGGAAGATGTACACGACAGATTCAAATATCAATCTTAATGAAAAGACACGTATTTCTAGTCTACAAAAAAAGAATAATCAACATAACAACCAATCTTCCAAGATTTCATCGTCCATCTAATTTTTTTGATTCTTTTTTCTTGCACTCAATAGATCCATCACCTGAAGAGGCCTCCGACATAGAGGCGAACTAGTCTTACATTATCAATTTCTGCAACTCTTTTGATCTAAATCTAATTTTAAAGAAGTTGAATTTAAAAGTTTCTTAAAGCAGGTTAATTAAAAATGTTTATTAATTTGTATTGTGTTTTACTCTTTGCTGGCGAGTACTGCAATTAAGTTTTTATTGTAGTTTTACTCTTTGCTGGCGATACTCTAATAATAATAATAATAATATTAATAATAATAATAATTTTTGATTTGTAATAAGTATGCAAATGTTACTTCAAAACAGTATGTCATTGAAAAGCATGAAAGCAAAAAGTACATATAAATAAGCAGATACACATATGTATGCAACACCACTGGTATTAAATACGAACGAAAAATTCCATAAACTCTAACTTCCGTAAACTCTAACTTTAACTGTAATCAAAGAGTAAAATTGGCGCAAAAGACACATTTCATAAACATGTGATAATATTTCTTATTGTTATTTTTGTATGTGTTGAACATTTGAGTGTGAATGATGTATAAAGTATTTGTTTATATTTGACATGATGCTTTATCATTAACTGATAATTATTTTGTACGAGTTCACCAACTATATCCCACATATTATTGTAACTAATTAGAATTTATGTTTCTTAAAAAACTAAGATTTATCTCGATAAGCCTTAGAAAGCCACACTTGATGGTCCAGAAGGCCACATGTGGCTTTAAGACCACAGGTTCCCCACCAATGGGTTAAACTAACAGGAAAGATATTTGAAGCAATAAGAGGTTTGAACTATAAGGAAATTGCTTTCGTGGAGAAAAATAAGTTAAAAAAAAATAATAAACTTTTCCCAATTGATTTCATAATCTCTTGAATTCTCTATCATTGCTAATTTCAAGTGTCCTATCTTGAAACGGAAGAGAGTTATAGGATTTCAGAGAAACCTTTAAGTAACCTATACCAAAATTATGACCCTTGTAACTTGGAAACTAAAGTCACACAAAATTTTTATCACACTAGTGAAAGAATAATAATTTATGAAAATAATAAATTTCATACAAGAGAATCGATCAAATTCATAAGAAACACAAATAAAACAACCTTTTAATTCTCTATTCTTACCAGACTTTCTTCTAATTGAGAAATTTGTTCAATATTTTGATCAGACTCCAAATATTCTTCCTTAAAACTCAACGGCTCAGCTTTTATTTCAATCCCATCTTTGACATATATGTCTGAGTAAATTATTTCATTCTGTGGAAAAGATAAATTTGTAAATGATAAGTTTTATTGTAATAATAATAATAATAATAATAATAATAATAATAATAATAATAATAATAATAATAATAATAATAATAATAATAATAATAATAATAATAATAATAATAATAATAATAATAATAATAAAAATAATAATAATAATAATAATAATAATAATAATAATAATAATATAATAATCATAATAATTAATACAAAAAGACCATAAATCATTAATATCACTATTATTGACAACACCTTTCTGTATATCCTGTGTGTGTATATACTGGTATATATCTGTGTGTGTGGAGGAGAAAGAATTCCTACAGGGTATGTTCTGCGTGTCGTATTAGGCGACTAAAGGAACAATTGTAGCTGAGTTGGCTACCCACTACCACTTATCTCTTGCCAGGAATGCTAATGCATGCCTCAGAGAAGGTCGTGGTCGCCGAAAGCTACCTTCTATCTTTGGGCGAAATTGTATGAATCATATGGGTACATGGAATGTCAGAGGAATAAATGTTGAGAAGAGGAGAGAGGTGATGAATGTATTTAGAAATTTGATTTGCTCGCTGTGATTGAAACAAAGATGAAAGGAAGCGGTGAAGATGAGTGGTGTGGTGTGAAATGTGTGTGTGTGTGTTTTAGAGTGGAGAGGAATGAGAGGGGGAGAGAAGGAGTTGCGATTCTGAAGTGACCTGTGGCACAGAGATATGGAGATTTTTTGTGTGAGTACTACAATTCTAATGGTTAAATTTAAGTTTGAAAAAGTTAAGGTATGTGTGGTTATAACATATGGTCCATCTGAGGATGAAGTTGGGGGGAGGAGTGCAATTTTCTGGGATAATCTGAATGATGTTTTGGAGTGGGTTGGGTGAATAGTGCTAAAATTGAATTGCGTCGTGGTAACTTAAATGGTTTGAATAGGTATCAAAAATTGGAATAACAGGTAAACTTTGGGATGAACAAGAGAAAATGAGAAATGGTAGGAAGGTGATTGATTTCTGTTGGAGAGAAGTTTGTGCGTGCAAATAATACTTTTATTAGCATAAGTAAAGAGGTATTGAATCTCATAAGTATACTAGAGTTGGTGTAGGAAGAGATGGTACGAAGTGAAAAGTATGAACTTGATTTTGTGTTGGTGAAAACAGAGTCGTTGAAGTAGTGATGGATGTTAAATCATGAGGGGGTTGGGATGGGATTTTCCGGATCCTTATGTTTTTTATGTAAAATTTAGTTAGTGGTGGCTTGGATGGAGAGGAAGGAATAATGAAGGAACGTGGGAAGAATTAAGGTGAGAAGTTAAATGAACAAGGTAATAAGGAAAAAAATTTAAAGAGCGCTTACAAATAAATCAGTTTAATGTGAAAAAGGAAGAAACTGAACAAATCTGGAATGCAATGAAGTAAGCCTTTATTTAACATGTGGGAGTAAAATATGAAAAAGCTCTAAAAATAGGAAATAAGAATTCTCAACAGTGAGTGGTGGACAGGAAGAGGTATATACCAAGTAATTAAAAGTAATAAAGAGGTGTGGTTTGAATGTGCTAAAATGATGATGAAGCCTCAAAAGAAGAGATGCCTGGAATTTATGAAAAGAAAACGTAAGAACTAAAGTTGCATACAAATAAGAGGAAAAATGAGGTAAAATGAACAGTTTGTAAGGAAGATGAATGAGACTTGCAAGAGAATAGGAAGCTTGTTTGGAAGGAAGCGCGAAAGGTTAAGAATGCGAGTAAGGGGAATCTCCTTAGAATAATGAAAAGGGATGGTGCTTTTGTCAACTGATAGAGATGGATGTGAGGTAGGAAATGCTTCAAAAGATCTGCATAATTTTGGCAGAAATCGAGAGATGAAAAGTGAATGTTGTGTGGGTTTGATGGTTGCTAGAAGAAAATAGGTATTTTGGGGATGAAATAATTAGTGAAGGAAGAGGTAATGGGTAGAGTGAGAAAGTTGAACAATGGTAAAATACCCAGGCATAAATGGAATTACTGGTGAAATGATCAAAGAATGGAGGAGAGAATGGTGATTGAATGGGATTTGGATTTTGTTCTACAAAGAGTTTATGGAGTTCCGAAGGGTTGGATGAGATCAGTAATAGCACCCTTATTTAAGGGTAAAAGAGAAAAAGAGAAGTGTAGAAACTATAGGGGAATTAGTTATAAGGGAAGAGTACGTTGGGTGACCTGAGGGACTGACTAGTGAAAAACAAGTGCATTAGAAGTGATAGAGGGTGTGTGGATCAAATTTTTTACATTGAAACAAATGATTGGGAATTGGGATAATGAGGGAGGAATTATGGAATCTTGCACAGACATGACAAAATTAATAGGCAAAGCTCTGTCACAGGTGTTAGTTGAAAATGGTGTTGGTGGTAAGCTTCTTGAAAATGAATTAAAAGTATGTATGTCGATAAGAGAAGGTGTGTAAGAATAAATGGAGTTGAAAGTATTGGTTTAATATTAATAAGCAGAAGTGAAAGGCAGGGATGTGTTAATGTCTCCTTGGTTATTCATTTGTATTTGAATGGGGTCATGAATAAATTAGAAGTTGGGGCGGCAGGGAAGGTGTTAGAATAATGGAGAATGGAAGAGAGTAGAGGGTGCCCTACTTATTGTATGCAGATGATTTATTGTTTTTGTGTGCGAATTGAAGAAAATATTTGGGAGAATTAGTAGAGGGGTTTGGCAGGGTGTGTATAAAAAGGAGGGAGTTGAAAGTAAACGTAGATAAGAGTAAGTTAATGGTAGTGAGTGAGGAGACTCAGCGGTGTGAAGTTTATGTTGGAAGGTGAGCAACTGAAACAAGTGTCTGAGCTTAAAATTGTTTAGGACATGTGTGGGATGAAAGGGAAAGGATTAATACAAACGAAAGTAGAGAAAGAAGAAAATGGTCGGATTGTACATATTGCAATTAAAATCCTTGTGAATATAAGGGACTAAGTCCTTGAGTGCACTAGGGTTTATTTGTTAACCTGTGATAAGCATAGTAGTGAAACAATCATCTGAATAAGAGGTACCGGTATAGATCTAAGGTAATGTGTTCAGATTGGAACAATCAAACGGGGCAATGTTGGTTGTGGAAGCAGAATTGATAAAAATGAAGGCTGAAGCATCTAGGGAGTTGTGTGGTGTGAAGAAAAGATAAATGAGAGAATAAAAACGAGAGTACTTAAAATGATTTGGTCATTTGGAAAAGGATGGATGACAGTCAGTTGGTTAAGCGGAATATTAGTGGTGTGTGCTGAAAATCGACCAGCTGAGAGACTGAAGAAAAAGTGGATTGCCAGACAGTACCAGAATGTCTGAAGGAGAGATGTGTGAGGTTCCCTGAGGTTTAATCTGGCTCAATGGCAAGGTTTTGTTGATGGGGTATGATAATGGGGCTGTCCACGCGATGAATTCCCACACTGATGATGTACCACATGTCAGGGTTCGTCCCAATATAGGGCGGAGGTGTTTTCATTTTTTAATTGCGTCATATTCCCTTATACTATTTTTCGTTTTAAAGCATTATGTTATGCATCCCACTAATTTGGTGGGAAAGAGGTAGATAATATTAATAATAATAATAATCAATATAAATCCTTACCGGAGCTTCTTCCAACAATGAATCCTGTTCAAAACTTTGACCATTATTTCTGAAATCTTCTGAACTTTCTATGAAATTCATCCTTAATTTCGATCTCACTCTTGAATATCCATATTATTCAGTTTCAAAATTTACCTGTTAAAATTTATCTCAACTGCCAACAACAACTCTTATCCTTGCTTGATAAAACAACAAAATGTTTATAATAATCTTTATTAATGGTCCTTAATAATTTCTTAAAATTCACGTGCCAACACTCTGTAATTAAATTTAAGATTGTCTCATATTTGAAAAGATAATCTGAGGGAATACCTTGCAAAAATGACACCATACCTAGATTTGTAAGCCATAGAAATTATTAATTTTAATAATTTTTAAATTTCGTTCTTTAATACCAGGGGCTCCTAAAATTACTTTAAAATCAGTTAATACTTCAGAATCATAATTCTCTGCTAATTTAAAACCATTAAAGTTCAAGGGAAGTAACTAGTTTTGACACTTCTTTAATTTTCAAAAATTTACTGGGATTTTGTCTACAACTAGAGCTTTAATGGGATATTCACAACTTTAATAAAAAATTTAACAATTCAAACTGCTCTGAGTTGATGCATAAAACCACCTAGTTTAAAGTTTCTCAAAGACCCTTAGTGAAAATGGAAATACCACAGAGACACTATGTATCCTTAAACAATGTTAATTGCCGACTCTCAGAGTCTTAAGTCCCTCTCACCTTTTTTCTTCAACACCAATAAATTTGCCTACAATAAGCAAGTTTTAATGATGGAAGAAACTAAATTACTCCAATAGAGTAATATTACACGCCTAGACTTGTTTTATTTATTACCCTTATGTTATCTTTTTAATTTGGGATCTTTAATTTTACCTTTATCTTCTGCGAGTTGTTTTAAACAAAAAAAATATAAATGGTTTCTATAACACAATTTTTACAAGGATCAATAGATATTGCACAACTGTTTTCATCATGATTTTTACTGGTACATCTTTTACAAAAACCAAATTCTTTTATCCGTTCCCATTTTTCTTTGTTAGTTTTATACCAACTTAGAACACTTAGAAATAGTATGACTATTTTGAAAACACAATTTACGTGTCATAATAGTAGAAGACGTAACCACTGAAGTTTTAGATTTTACTCCTTCATAAAAAATTTTACCTGAACCTGCATCATTCTCTAATTGAGATTTTAATTTTACATTTTTATTATTTACTGATTCATTTTTTAGTGAAAGAGCGTTAACATTTAAAGGTTTTAATTTAACACCTTGATCATTTAATGTTTTAGTAGCCTCAGTAACTACATTTCTAAAATCATCAAAGGGTTGATACAATTTATAATCACATGTGCTTAAAATTCAATTCTATATCTAAAGCATTATAATAGATATATAATTGAATATCGTCAATGGCTAGTTAATTATTTTTAACTAGATTAACATTGGCATTCATATTAGCTTGAAAATCATTTAAAACTATTAATATCTTTATAAACTTTTTTACAAGTTAACCTTTTAATGAAAAATTTAATTTAACTGGATATGCGTAGAGAATCTCTAATTACTTCCCAAGCTTGCATCATAAGGCTGTATCTGATTCTCATAGGCAATTTATTTGAACATATGGATTACCTTTTAAATACTGTTTTAAATAAGTAAATCTTTCTTGATTTGACAATCCTAAATTATCATAAATGTTAGTAAAAAATATCTTAAAATTTTTAAATTGAGAAGCATTGTCTTCAAATGGCAAGATCTTTATTTCTGATATTTTAACCTTAGCTTTGTGAGCTTTATGACTAGTATTTGAAGTGGAAGTACTTTGAGAAAGATGTGTACTTAAAAATTGAATATATTTATTAATGGTAATATAATAAAATTCATTATTAGACTCCAAGTCTCAAGTCTTTCATTTGTAAATTCTTCACAGGCAACAAAAGAATTTGTGATACTCTCATTAAGAGATTCAAGATGATTTATTAACTTTTTTAATATTAAACAACAATTTAAATTATCCTCATTGGATAAAGTATTAATGGCTGGAGCTAATTTATTCAATGCTTTAGTGAGAGCAGACCTTTCACCACCTCCCTTTCTTATTAACTTTATTACATTTTGTAATTCTTCAGAAGGGCCAGAAAATTCAGCAAACCCCTCTATGTCTAAGCTATTTATATCTAAATGCTCCATTTTCACAGTTGTAAAAATAACCTAAGCCTATAATTCATAGGCCTTAAAAATTGAACCTTAAGGGGATGGAACAGGAAAAATAAATTTTTAATTTTATTGGGATAAACGATACACCATTTGAAAGAGAAAAGCAAGCTCTACAATTTTTATTTCAGTGACATTTGTAAAATGTCTGGTAGATTTTGAGTAACTTTTATCCAAATGTCATGAAATCGCAATTACTAAAAGTGTTATTCCTGCTGAGCTACAAAGAATTTTAAAAACACAGACTTCACTGGAAACAGGTTCGCAACATACACAGATGTTTTATATAATCTATAATAAGGGATGACGATGACCAGAAAAGAGGCGATACGATACCGATAACCGATACCAATTTTTTCAGTGGCCGATACGATACGGATCACTTTAAATTAAATATAAATAAACACAACAGTGATTAAGATAGGACATTTGTGCACTGCTAGGCAACTCAAGATTGCATTCCATGTACAAACAATACTTATCATTTATATTTCATATTTGTTTGTGCCCAAGTATATTTATTTTATAATTAAAATAGTATCTTTAAAGGGATACTAATTGCAATATAATATTAATAACTTTTTTTATGTTTGTGTTTATTTAAAAATATTCCATTTCATTTTCAAGTAAGTATTAACAAAGTTTTAGCTACTAGCTTTTATGTTTTAAAAACAGGATTACAATTTACAAGAAGATTCTTTAACTACTACAATAAAAGAATAAAAAGTAATGAAAGAAGAGACCTCAATAATCAGCCGAAAGTTAAAATAAAAAAACGCTATTACTCAAGCATGACATAATATAAAATACTCCTTTAAGATAATATCATTCAATACTCAAATCAAAAATTACAAATTGTGATGCAAAAAACATTAGCTTTCACTAGTATTCTGGCGAGAGATTGTTCCTTTTTTGGGTGTTTACATTCTACCTACACTAATAAATACGCGCTCTCTCGACTGATGAAGGAGGTGGTGATAATTATTTCCCTGCAAGCACTGATAATATGAAAACGCTTGGCACCATTTTCATGCCACCGCATGATAGGATTCTCTTTTTGTAAGGCAGCATCTCATGTTTCGTAGAGCCTCATCTCCTCTTCACGACTGCAAATTTGAATATCTTTGCTCCTTGATGCTGTTCTTTACAGTTTTTACGATGAGGTTCCCTGGTGTGATTCCTTTAAGGTGAAGATAGATGTTATTGCAATTTCGGCCATGAACTTATCAAGATCTAACATATCCAAATCTTCATTCTTCGTAGGTTATTTGCCCTGCAAGAGCCACCATCGTCACTATCAGTTGCTGTTGCCAGGGGTTGCCAGATAAGGCGGTTTCCACTTCTCTGTCTCTTTCTTTTTTTTTTTTTTTTTTTTTTTTTTTTTTGTCTAGCGCGCAGCTCCTCTTCCGTTAGCTATTTTTAATGCATTCTGAAGTGGTTCAACGTCGAGGTGCATTCTTGTGGGGTTTCAGCTACTTAAGAAATTCCTTATTAGAACCTTTTAATTTATTTATTTTTTACAGTTGTCACCACCGCTCACGGGCAGAACGCCGTATTTCAAGGAGTGGGTGTTGACGCCTCAAAAATCCATCTAACGCAAAATACGCAGATAAGCACAGAACGCAGGCTTTAAAGTGAGGGAAATTAAATTGAGTAGGAAACGCAGATGATGGAATCGAAGAATTCACAGAACAGAGGTGGCAGGAAAAGAAAGAAGCACCGAGCGAATCCAGTCTGGAGTTACTTACCAATGTCAACACAAAACTCGCGAGCAGATACAGCAACCCCTTGTGCTACGAGGGGCGTCGTAAAGGTGGTGTACGCGAGTGGATAGGTTCCTTCGAGCACTTGCCTCTACATACCTATAGAAATGGGATAAAAGCACTAACATCGGCCGCAAATTACAGGGTGCAAGTGAACTGAGAAAGTTACAGGACAGTTTTAGTCTTTTGGGCCTTTGACTCGACCCTATCCAAAAGCCGGATGAAAACAGAGCCCCCGCCCCCCACGAGATATGAAGCAGTACTCCCATACAAGGGCGGATGAGACCCTTGTATAGGTGGAGTAACTGAGAAAAGGAAAAAAAGTCTCGCACTCTAAACAGAACTCCAGTTTCTTCTTTGAGGCGCCCTAGCAACCATTGTGATTCGAGGTTTTCAAAACATTTTTTTGTTTAATGTTAAGGCCAAGGCATGTTAAGGCCAAGAGAGAGAGGAGAGACGTCGAAAGAATAGAAAAGTTAAGTGTCTTATAGAGAGGGAGATTTTGTAGAAGTTGGGTTTTTTAAAGAATTAAATTTCACAAGCTTGAGACGACCCAACCCTGAAAATTCTATCCAGATAGCGAGAATAGAATCTGAAAGATTAAAGACGAAGAGGCAATTCTAGAAATAAAATAGGGAGCAGAATTGAAAATGAGTTGAAAGAATGAAGGGTCAAGTCATCGACAATGAGAGTGGATAGAGTTTAGATGTGCAGGGGAGAAGATCATTGATGAAAAGCAGGAATTAAAAGTAGGAGATAAAACAGAACCCTGAGGAACAGCACTATTGACAGAAAAAGAAGAAGTGCCCCCATCAACAACAGCCAACTTGAGCGATTTGAAGAAAGCTAGAAAAGTAACCAAAGAGAAGAAGGAAACCCAAAGGAGTGGGGAGCTTGGAGAGCAGGGACGCGTCCATACCCGTCAAAGCTTTGGATATGTAAGCCGCCACCACACAAGTTCTCCCGTAGTTCCTACGGGCGGAAAACCCATAATTGTTAAATAGGAAATTTACTTCGGCCAGTGATCTCAGAGCACTCGAAAGCCGTACTGGGTAAATCAGAAAGAATGTAAAGAGAGTTCCAGATGTCTAAGAAGTGAGGAATTGAGAAGGGTTTACAAAGATTCTTAAAAGAAAAGAATACAACAGTGAGGAAGCTACAGGGCGATAGTTAGAAGGATCAGAGCGCATTCCTTTTTTCGGAACAGGTTGGACATATGCGCGCCTTCCAACACTGAAGGAAAAGTGCTAGTTTGAGGCAATAGATAATATAGAGTTGAAACGAGGGGTGGGGTCAGCAAGGAAGCACACTTCCTCAAAAACTCGGAGAGGAATCGCCATCCGGGCCACCCGCCTTTCTAACGTTTATAAATG
>JABUQX010043009.1:5000-7500 GCA_015478945.1 Trachelipus rathkii
ATATAAAGAACGAGAGATAGGACAGGCTGGAAACCTGTGTTTATGTCGCCTTGACGGGAACTCGGTTGCTTTATAAATGTTCTTGAATCCAACTTTTTTTTTTTGGTTTGGAGCGATAGCTTAGTGTATAGCACCGGGCATATTGTCCTCACGCGCAACATGCGGTGGTTCAATCCCAGAAGAATGGCAGTTGATTCTTTACCCTTTTTATTATACGTTTATTCTTAACCTCTTATATCTTTCGATTGTATGCAAGTTTTCCACCAAAAATATAAAGAACTGAGAGCATGGGACAGGCTGGACAACCTGGTGATGTCGCTGACGGGAACTCGGTGCTTTATAACTGTTCTTGAATCCAACTTTTTTGGGTTGGAGGATAGCTCAGTTGTATAGCACCGGGCATATTGTCCTCACGCGCAACATGCGGTGGTTCAATCCCAGAGAAGGCAGTTTATTCTTTACCTTCTCATTATAAGTTCTTTCTTTAACATCTTATCTAATTGCGATTATTATGCAATATTTAACATCTAAAAATATAAAGAACGAGAGATAGGACAGGCTGGACACCTGGTGATGTCGCCTTGACGGAAACTCGGTTGCTTTATAACTGTTCTTGAATCCAAGTTTTTTTGGCTTGGAGGATAGCTCAGTTGTATAGCACCGGGCATATTGTCCTCACGCGCAACATGCGGTGGTTCAATCCCAGAGAAGGCAGTTTATTCTTTACACTTCTTCATATATGCTTCTTTCTTAACATCTTTCAAATTGCCGATTTTATGCAATATTGTACCATCTAAAAAATAAAGAAGCCAAGCCTATACGAAGGCCTGGACACCTGGTGGATTGTCGCCTTGACGGATCGGTTGCTTTATAACTGTTCTTTAATCCAAGTTTTTTTTGGCTTGGAGGATAGCTCAGTTGTAAAGCACGGGCATATTGTCCTCACGCGCAACAAGCGGGTTTCATCCCAGAGAAGGCAGTTTATTCTTTACCTTCTCATTATAATGTCTTTCTTTAACACTATCAAATTGCGATATATGGCAATAATTTTAACATCTAAAATATCAAAGAACGAGAGATAGGACGGCTGACCCTGTGATGTCGCCTTGACGGAACTCGGTTGCTTTGTATAACTGTTCTTGAATCCAAGTTTTTTTTGGCTTGGAATAGCTCAGTTGTATGGCACCGGGCATATTGTCCTCACGCGCAACATGCGGTGTGGGTCAATCCCAGAGAAGGCAGTTTATTCTTTACCTTCTCATTATTATGATCTTTCTTTAACATCTTATCAAATTGCGATTATTATTATGAAATATTTAACATCTAAAATATAAAGAACGAGAGATTAGGACAGGCTGGACACCTGGGATGTCGCCTTGACGGGAACTCGGTTGCTTTATAAATGTTCTTGATCCAAGTTTTTGGCTTGGAGGATAGCTCAGTTGTATAGCACCAGGCATATTGTCCTCACCGCGCAGACATGCGGTGGTTTCAATCCCAGAGAAGGCAGTTTATTCTTTACCTTCTCATTATATGTTCTTTCTTTAACATCTTATATAATTTCGATTATTATGCAATATTTACAATCTAAAATATAAAGAACGAGAGATAGAACAGGCTGGACACCTGGTGAATGTTTCCGCCTTGAACGGGACTCGTTGCTTTATAACTGTTCTTGAATCCAATTTTTTTGGCTTGGAAGGATAGGCTCAGTTGTATAGCAACCGGGCATATGTCCTCACGCCATCGCAACATGCGGTGTGTTCTAATCCAGAGAAGCAGTTTTATTCTTTACCTTCCATTATATTGTTCTTTCTTTAACATTCTTATCAAAGATTGCGATTAATAATGCAATATTTAACATTAAAAATATAAAGAACGAGAGATAGGACAGGCTGGACACCTGGTGATGTCGCCTTGACGGAAACTCGGTTGCTTTATAACTTTCTTGAATCCAAGTTTTTTTTGGCTTGGAGGATAGCTCAGTGTATAGCACCGGGCATATTGTCCTCACGCAGCAACATGCGGTGTTCATCCCAGAGAAGGCAAGTTTATTCTTTACTTCTCATTATATTTCTTTCTTTAACATCTTAATCAAATTGCGTTATATGCAATATTTAACATCTATATATATATTTAATATATATATATATATTATATTATATATATATATATAATTATTATAATATAATATTATATATATATATTATATATATATATATATATATAAAGAATGATTTCTTTCGAATTAGGCTAGCTTTAAGATGCCGTCATCAATTTCTACTCGATTCTTTTTTTAATAGTAGCGATCGGTGGAAATTGTTACTTCTCGAAAGTCAAAAAAATAGTTCCTTATTCTCTGAGGCTGGGCAACTGTGGATGTGCCTAACGAGTCGTTAGCAGTCTTTTTTTTTTTTAAATAATCCCCGTTTAAATTGCATTAGCAAGATATAATAATAATATTATTATTAACATAATTATAATAATTAACTAATTAATA
>JABUQX010043009.1:10000-20433 GCA_015478945.1 Trachelipus rathkii
ATATATATATATATATATATATATATATATATATATATATATATATATATATATATATATATATATATATATATATATATATATATATATATATATATATATATATATATATATAATAATATATATAAATATTATATATATATATATAACAAGAGAACAAACTTTAAAAGTTGAAACTAGATTTCTTGTGAATCACACATTTCCTTAAGCTGTTTGCATATGGTGATTAATCTAGAAAATTCTTAACCAGATTTTAAGACCTATATGGAATTGTAAACCACCTATTGCATCGGGTTGAGAAGGGCAAAAAAAATCTTGCCTTATGACTAGATACATAGGAACATATTTCAGTCTCTAAATATATATCCCCTCAGCTTAGATTTTAAATATTATTTTTAAATCATAATTTGCTTCAATATTTTTTAATAAAATTATTAGCATTTTCAAATTATATAGCGATTTGTATGAACAAATTAATAGGCAAGCCGGTAAAACTTAAGTTTCTTTCTGACCTTCTGATTCCGATATATCTATACCGATATTTATCGATATCGATATCGATATATATATATATATATATATATATATATATATATATATATATATATATATATATATATATATATATATAATATATGTGTATATATATATATTTATATATAAATATATATATATAATCTGTGTGTACCTAACCAAACTTTATCATAACCTAGACTTAAAAAGCCGTACAGTACGACCTATCTAGACGGATCGTCGCTGCCATAAATCTAGACCTAAATAGATAGTTTGTCTTTAAGTAAAAAACTAATAATATTTAAGTTTAATAAATCGACTCACGAATTATGGATAATTCCTTGCTATAGCTTCTTAGAATTCTTCAAATCTCTCATCTTTAGGATGATTTCTTTGCCACATAAATAACGCCAAATACCCGGGTAGATGTTGTTTCCTTTTGCCTCGTCTTAGATTTAATTGCCAGTTTCGTAATTTCACATTCTTTCTTCCACCTTTCACAAACTTTTTATCTATTATCAAACGAAAATGTTAAAAATGCTAAAACTGTAAATCATTTTCACAAAGTTCGAATAAATGTTTTAAGTTCATATTCACAAAAATAAGAACTCAAAAGATCACGACCTAACCCTTCAGGGTTTGAAAATTAATGACGTTTCGTATTTACATATATATATATATATATATATATATATATAAATATATATATATATATATATATATATATATATATATATATATATATATATATATATATATATATATATATATATATATATATATATATATATATATATATATATATATATATAGATATCTTTCTTTGAAACGTTCCAATAATGCTCATGTCGTTTATTCCCAAATGGGTTTCCTCGATATTTGTAAATTAAATATCGATAAATATCGATTCGAGGTCAGACGAAGTCTTTCATACTTTGCCTTCTTTACGAAGGCCGCTTCTGATATATATATATATATATATATATATATATATATATATATATATATATAACTATATACATATATATATATCTGTATCTATATATATAACTCAACCTTATATATATATATATATATATATATATATATATATATATATATATATATATATATATATATATATATATATATATATATGATGTCATGTGACATCTTAAGTATAACATTCGCATTAAATTTGACATCCGGCAAATACAAAATTAAGTAATTATTAATTTTATTACTACAGGTTATATATATATATATATATATATATATATATATATATATACCCATATATATATATATATATATATATATATATATATATATATATATATATATATATATATATATATACATATCAGGAAATAAAATTAAACAAGAAATAACTTGTCTTCTATCTGATATATATATATATATATATATATATATATATATATATATATATTTATATTTATATATATATATATATATATATATATATATATATATATATATATATATATATATATATATATATATATATATATATGTATATATAGTTTTTATGCTAATGTATTTCATCAGTAGTGTGGATAGCACGATCGACATTTTCCTGCATTCCAGAACCCGTAGATTTTATCTGGAAAATCTGGAATGCTGGTAATATTTTTTATTATTTTTTCAGGAATTCTGGTATATTTTTTTAACCGTAGATTTTTATTTCGGAGTCGGAGCCGGAGCCGGAGCCTGAGCCGGAGCCTGAGCCGGAGCCGGAGCCTTCGATGACGCGTTTTTTCCCGCTGAGTCCGATTTTGGTGCTTGAGGTGTCCATCTATGGGTTTTTTGGGTCAGGGAAGCCGTTTATGAGGTATATGAGGCGTTTGGAACAGGGAAATCAAGTCAAATGCCGACATGACTTGATTGGAAATTCGTAAGGTCGTCAGATTTAGACGCTTGAGGTGTCCATCTATGGGTTTTTTGGGTCAGGGAAGCCGTTTATGAGGTATGTGAGGCGTTTGGAACAGGGAATTCAAGTCAAATGCCGACATGACTTGGAATTTCATAAGGTCGTCATATTTTTGGGTCAGGGAAGCCGTTTATGAGGTATTTGAGGCGTTTGGAACAGGGAAATCAAGTCAAATGCCGACATGACTTGATTGGAAATTCGTAAGGTCGTCAGATTTTGACACTTGAGGTGTCCATCTATGGGTTTTTTGGGTCAGGGAAACCGTTTATGAGGTATGTGAGGCGTTTGGAACAGGGAATTCAAGTCAAATGCCGACATGACTTGAAATTTTGTAAAGTCGTAGATTTTGACGTTTGAGGTGTCCATCTATGGGTTTTTTGGGTCAGGGAAGCCGTTTATGAGGTATGTGAGGCGTTTGGAACAAGGAAATCAAGTCAAATGCCGACATGACTTGATTGGAAATTCGTAAGGTCGTTAGATTTAGACACTTGAGGTGTCCATCTATGGGTTTTTTGGGTCAGGGAAGCCGTTTATGAGGTACGTTATGCGTTTGGAGCAGGAAATTTAAGTTAATTGCCGACATGACTTGGAATTTCGTAAGGTCGTCAGATTTTGACGTTTGAGGTGTTAAGTTATGGGTTTCTTAAGTCGGGGAAGTCGAATCTGAGATCGTTGAGTCTAATGAAGCAGGGAATCCAGGTCAAAGGCCGACATGCCTTTGACTTTCTCTGAAATTACTAAGTTTTACACTTTTGAATGGTCAAATTAAGGGTTCCTAAGGGTGGTGAGACCAATTTTGAGGTCAGGTTGGCCAATATTTGAGTTTAAGAAGGGCTAGGAATAAGTCTTATAACCCACACTTTTCTTCACCACTCAATTTAGATGAGTTCTAGTTGACTTATCTTCTTCAAACTTGGCTCCCCGTATAAGGGTGACGTAACCTCATCGTAGACTAGGTTACGCGCACCATGGAGGGGGCGCCACCCCCCCGAATGTTCGTAGAAGGTTGAAATTTGGAGAAAGGATTCAGAGTCGGATTTCTGGAAAGAATCGGGTTTGGAATCAGAGGAATTGACAACGGCACCGGTGCTGGAGCCGGTGCGGTGCCTAGTTAGTAAACATTCGTTTAATAATACAATATTATTACTGTTCACATACCTGATCCTGTTCTATCATGTACATATCGTCAATTGCATTGCATCTTGCAAAGATAACCCGTCTTTCTAAATGTTCAAGACTGACATTTATATTTTCAAATCTCATTTTCTTTTTATAAATGCTAACTAATATAATTTTTCCTTTAGATGAAACATGCATATATAAAATTGTTTTTTTTATGTTTTCTTTTACATTTATACTTTATGTTTAATTTAATTTTTATATTTTTTTTTATTTTATTTTTATTTTTTTTTTTATTTTTTTTTTTTTTTTTTTTTTTTTTTTTTTTTTTTTTTATTTTTTTTTTTTCTAACTATTTTTTATTTTACATTTTTTTTTTTTTTTTTTTTTTTTTTTTTTTTTTAAATTTATTTTCAAACTTTATTTTTTTATAAGTTTAATTATTTTATTTTATTTTTTAATTTTTAACTTTTTATATATATATATATATATATATATATATATATATATATATATATATATATATATATATATATATATATATATATATATATATATATATATATATATATATATATATATATATATATATATATATATATATATATATATATATATATATATATATATATATATATATTTTATTTGTTTTATTTATTTTTGTTTTATTCGCTTTAAACATTTTGTTTTTACTAAAAAATTTATTCTTTTTATGTTTATAACTTAAAAATTTTGCATTTTTGCATACCTTAAAGCAGTAAATCAGTAAAACAGTAAATCAAACTACCCTCCATACCCACATACCCATCCATGATCTATTGATCTATGGATCTATTGATCTATTGATCTATTGATTCAAGTCATATTTTGTATAACATAACACAAAAACTTTTATTTATTTTGTTTTGTTTCTTTATACTTTTCGTTTTTTTACTAAAAAATTTATTCCTTTTACGTTTATAACTTAAAAATTTTGCATTTTTACATACATTAAAGCAGTAAATCAGTAAATCAGTAAATCAAACTACACTCCATACCCACATATCCATCCATGATCTATTGATCTATTGATCTATTGATCTATTGATCTATTGATTCAAGTCATATTTTGTATAACATAACACAAAAACTTTTATTTATTTTGTTTTGTTTTCTTTAAACATAATGTTTTTACTATAAAAATTTATCCTTTTTATGTTTATAACTTAAAAATTTTGCATTTTTACATGCAAAAGCAGTAATCAGTAAACAGTAAATCCATTACCACCATACCCACATACCCATCCATGATCTATTGATCTATTGATCTATTGATCTATTGATCTATTGATTCAAGTCATATTTTGTATAACATAACACAAAAACTTTTATTTATTTTTGTATTGTTTTCTTTAAACATGTTGTTTTTACTAAAAAATTTACTCTTTTTATGTTTATAACTTAAAAATTTTGCATTTTTACATACATTAAAGCAGTAAATCAGTAAATCAGTAAATCAAACTACCCTTCATACCCACATATCCATCCATGATCTATTGATCTATTGATCTATTGATCTATTGATCTATTGATTCAAGTCATATTTTGTATAACATAACACAAAAACTTTTATTTATTTTTGTTTTGTTTCTTTAAATATTTTGTTTTTACTAAAAAATTTATTCTTTTTATGTTTATAACTTAAAAAATTTGCATATTTACATACCTTAAAGCAGTAAATCAGTAAATCAGTAAACCATACTACCCTCCATACCCTCATACCCTTCCATGATCTATTGATCTATTGATCTATTGGTCTATTGATCTATTGATTCAAGTCATATTTTGTATAACATAACACAAAAACTTTTATTTATTTTTGTATTGTTTTCTTTAAACATGTTGTTTTTACTAAAAAATTTATTCTTTTTATGTTTATAACTTAAAAAAATTTGTATATTTACATACCTTAAAGCAGTAAATCAGTAAATCAGTAAATCAAACTACCCTCCATACCCACATATCCATCCATGATCTATTGATCTATTGATCTATTAATCTATTGATCTATTGATTCAAGTCATATTTTGTATAACATAACACAAAACTTTATTTATTTTTGTTTTGTTTCTTTAAATATTTTGTTTTTACTAAAAAATTTACTCTTTTTATGTTTATAACTTAAAAAAATTTGTATATTTACATACCTTAAAGCAGTAAATCAGTAAATCAAACTGCCCTCCATACCCTCATACCCTTCCATGATCTATTGATCTATTGATCTATTGGTCTATTGATCTATTGATTCAAGTCATATTTTGTATAACATAACACAAAAACTTTTATTTATTTTTGTTTTGTTTCTTTAAACATTTTGTTTTTACTAAAAAATTTATTCTTTTATGTTTATAACTTAAAAAATTTGCATAATTACATCCCAAAGCAGTAAATCAGTAAATCAGTAAATCAAACTACCCTCCATACCCACATATCCATCCATGTTCTATTGATCTATTGATCTATTGATCTATTGATCTATGATTCAAGTCATATTTTGTATAACATAACACAAAAACTTTTATTTATTTTTGTTTTGTTTCTTTAAACTTTTCGTTTTTACTAAAATTTTATTCTTTTTATGTTTATAACTTAAAAAAATTGCATATTTACATACCTTAAAGCAGTAAATCAGTAAATCAGTAAATCAAACTGCCCTCCATACCCTCATACCCTTCTGTGATCTATTGATCTATTGATCTATTGATCTATTGATCTATTGATTCAAGTCATATTTTGTATAACATAACACAAAAACTTTTTATTTTTGTTTAGTTTCTTTAAACTTTTCGTTTTTACTAAAAATTTATTCTTTTATGTTTATAACTTAAAAATTTTGCATTTTTACATACTCTTAAAGCAGTAAAATCAGTAAATCAAGTAAAGCAAAGCTGTAGCCATACCCCGCATACCCATCCATGATCTATTGATCTATTGATCTATTGATCTATTGAGCTATCGAGCTATTGATTCAAGTCATATTTTGTATAACATAACACAAAAACTTTTATTTATTTTGTTTTGTTTCTTTAAATATTTTGTTTTTAACTAAAAAATTTATTCCTTTTATGTTTATAACTTAAAAAAATTTACATTTTTACATACCTTAAAGCAATAAATCGGTAAATCAGTAAATCAAACTGCCCTCCATACCCACATACCCATCCATGATCTATTGATCTATTGATCTATTGATCTATTGATCTATTGATTCAAATCATATTTTGTATAACATAACACAAAAACTTTTATTTATTTTTGTTTTGTTTCTTTAAACATTTTGTTTTTACTAAAAAATTTATTCTTTTTATGTTTATAACGTAAAAAATTTGCATTTTACATACCTTAAAGCAGTAAATCAGTAAATCAGTAAATCAGTAAAGCAGTAAATCAGTAAATCAGTAAATCAGTAAAGCAGTAATTCAGTAAATCAGTTAATCAAACAACCCTCCTATCCTTCCATGATCTATTGATCTATTGATCTATTGAACTATTTATTGATTCAAGTCATATTTTGTATAACATAACACAAAAACTTTTATTTATTTTGTTTTGTTTTCTTTAAACATTTTGTTTTTACTAAAAAATTTATTCTTTTTATGTTTATAACGTAAAAAATTTGCATTTTACATACCTTAAAGCAGTAAATCAGTTAATCAAACCACCCACTCTATCCTCCTGCCCTTCCATGATCTATTGATCTATTGATAAATTGATCTATTGATCTATTGATCTATTGAACTATTTATTGATTCAAGTCATATTTTGTATAACATAACACAAAAACTTTATTTATTTTTGTTTTGTTTTCTTTAAACTTTTCGTTTTTACTATAAAATTTTATTTATTTTGTTTAATTTGTTTTAAATATTTTGTTTTTTACAAAAAAATTTATTCTTTTTATGTTTATAACTTAAAAAATTTACATTTTTACATACCTTAAAGCAGTAAATCAGTAAATCAGTAAATCAAACTGTCCTCCATAACCTCATACCCTTTTGTGATCTATTGATCTATTGATCTATTGATCTATTGATCTATTGATTCAAGTCATATTTTGTATAACATAACACAAAACTTTTATTTATTTTGTTTTATTTCTTTAAACTTATCGTTTTTAATAAAAAAATTTAGTTCTTTTATGTTTATAACTTAAAAAAATTTGCTTATTTACATACCTTAAAGCAGTAAATCAGTAAATCAGTAATCAAACTACCCTCCATACCCTCATACCCGTCCATGACCTATTGATCTATTGATCTATTGATCTATTGATCTAATGATTCAAGTCATATTTAGTATAACATAACACAAAAACTTTTATTTATTTTTGTTTTGTTTCTTTAAACATTTTGTTTTTACTAAAAAAATTATTCTTTTTATGTTTATAACTTAAAAAATTTGCATATTTACATACACTAAAGCAGTAAATCAGTAAATCAGTAAAGCAGTAAATCAGTAAATCAGTAAAACAGTTAATCAGTAAATCAGTAAATCAGTAAATCAGTAAATCAGTAAATCAAACTGCCCTCCATACCCTCATACCCTTTTGTGATCTATTGATCTATTGATCTATTGATCTATTGATCTATTGATCTACTGATTCAAGTCATATTTTGTATAACATAGCACAAAAACTTTTATTTATTTTGTTTTGTTTCTTTAAACATTTTTGTTTTTACTAAAAAATTATTTATTTTGTTTAATTTGCTTTAAATATTTTGTTTTACTAAAAAATTTATTCTTTTTATGTTTATAACTTAAAAAATTTGCATTTTACATACCTTAAAGCAGTAAATCAGTAAATCAGTAAATCAAACTGCCCTCCATACCCTCATATCCTTCTGTGATCTATTGATCTATTGATCTATTGATCTATTGATTCAAGTCATATTTGTATAACATAGCACAAAAACTTTTATTTATTTTATTTTGTTTCTTTAAACTTTTCGTTTTTACTAAAAAAATTTATTCTTTTTATGTTTATAACTTAAAAAAATTTTCATATTTACATACCTTAAAGCAGTAAATCAGTAAATCAGTAAATCAAACTGCCCTCCATACCCTCATACCCTTTTGATCTATTGATCTATTGATCTATTGATTCAAGTCATATTTTGTATAACATAACACAAAAACTTTTATTTATTTTGTTTTGTTTCTTTAAATATTTTGTTTTTACTAAAAAATTTATTCTTTTTATGTTTATAACTTAAAAAAAAATTTGTATTTTACATACTTTAAAGCAGTTTATAACTTAAAAATTTACATTTTTACATACCTTAATACAGTAAATCAGTAAAACAGTAAATCAAACTGTATCCAGCTACCCTCCTGCCCTATCATGATCTATTGATCTAATGATCTATTAATCTATTGATTCAAGTATCTTTTTGTATAACATAACATAAAAATAAATTCTTTTGCTGTGGCTGTTGTTGTTGTTGTTGTTGTTGTTGTTGTTGTTGTTGTTGTTGCTGCTAAATATATCATACGTTCAAGTTAAATGAAAATATACAACACTTTTTCAAACATATCTCTAAAATATTAATGTTAATTTTACATTAACATTGTAATATTGAAAACTAAACAAAAATACATATCATCCTAGCCCAACTGACATACAGCATTCGTTAACAAGGTAACTAAAATTAAAAGTTTCAACTTACCATCAGAAGAAAGTATAGCAATCTCAATCTTTACTATACACACACAAACGCTCAAAATATTATTATTATTATTATTATTATTATTATTATTATTATTATTATTATTATTATTATTATTATTATTATTATTATTATTATTATTATTATTATTATTATTATTATTATTATTATTATTATTATTATTATTATTATATCAACTAATATATGTATATGAACATAACAAAACCTAACACACCATACACACACACACACACACACACACACACACACACACACATACACACACACACACACACACACACAAAAAAAAATATAGACACTTTACTTAATAACAGCCATAACGATGATTGTATGGCTAGTGCATTAAGTAAAGGGAGTGTCATATTCCCACTGTGGCTGTGTGTGTGTACGTGTGTGTATGTGTGTGTGTTGGCGTAATGGTGTGTTGGGCACGACAAGCAATGTGTAATGTAATAATAATGTAATAATAACAACAATAATGTAATGTAATAATATGTAATAATATTTTGAGCTTTGTATGTATAGTAAAGATTGAACGCTATACTCGTGGTGGATGGCTAAATTTAGTTACCTTATTGCTGAGCTTTGTATGACCCAGGCCAGAATATTCTCTTATTTTATTTGAATTTTCAATATTACAATGTTAATGTAAAAATTAACATTAATATTTTAAGTATGTTTAACTGTTGTATGATATATTAACTTCTTCGAAGCGCTGGCTAGCCCTGGCAAGAGTGTTATACAGGCTGATCAGCGGGTGTAGATCATTAGATTAATAGATCGGACAGCTGAGTACAGTTTGATTACTGTTTTGCGATTTGCGATATGTAAATTTGGACATAAAAGAAAGGCTCAGGTAAAAACAAGTATTTTAGGCAAATAAGCTGAAATAAGCAAATTTTTAGCGGTAAAAAACGAGAATTTAAAAGCTCAGGCAAAATAAGCAAAGAAATTTTTATGACTTGGTCAATGAATCAACTCGTCAATAGATCACAGAAGCGTAGGCATTTGATTACTGATTTACGATTTACTGCAAAATGTAAATGAAAAGAGTACGGATTATAAACATAAAAAAAAATTTAACAAGCTGGCGCTCAATATATCGATACCTGGTATAGATCAACAGATCAGCTCAGATCAATAAA
>JABUQX010043010.1:0-5000 GCA_015478945.1 Trachelipus rathkii
TATATATATAATATAATATATATATATATATTTAATATATATATATATATATAATATATATATATATATATATATAGATATATATATATATAATATAGGGGGAAGTCCTTTATATACATTTATGTTCATACTTATGTCAAAATTTTGCTTACGCAAATCTTGACATAAGTACGAACATAAAACATATTTTAATTTTTTCACGAATTAATTATATTTTGGATGAGATCCATAAATTATATATAATATATATATATATATATATATATATATATATATATTATATATATATATATATATATATATATTAATATATATAAATAATATATAATATATATATATATATATATATATTATAAGTAATATATTATATATATATATATATATATATATATATATATATATATATATTATATATATATATATATATATAATATATATATATATATATATTATATATATATATATATATATATAATATATATATATATATATATATATATATATATATATTTATATATAGGTAAAGGTTACTTCTTACCTATCGTATGATTGTTGATTTTACTGTATATCGATTTATATATCGATGAAGATTATAAAAAAACATTTTTTTATTTTAATGTGAATAGAAGTTAAATTTAAAAAAAATAAAAAAACACCAAAAGAAAATGAGCGAAAAGTAGCTTCACTTGTTTTACAAAAAAAAATTATAAATTTATAAATTTACTCGTAAATTAGTAGTATTTAGCAGAAATGAATGTATTGAACATATACGAAATTTGTTCAAGTGACTGGTTACTTTTAAGTTTTTTGCAATATTTCCAATTAATTGTGACGAATAAGAAATGTAACGCATGCAATATTGAATGTGACATTAAGAAAAAAGGCGAAAAGTTTTTTTTATAAAATTTTTCGGGTGTTCAAAAACTAACGAATACCCACGGCTAGAACCGAACCCCGATGTCAGTGAATCGGGGTCCTCGGCCTCTAGGTGGGACTTACGGGGGGAGGGACTAATCCCCCCCTCCGGGAATGGTCCCGGAAAACCGCCCACTCTTTTGGTCGTGGGTGTCCGCGGGGGTTCCTTCGAATCCCCTCCGGGGGTATTTGAAAACGTCCCCCCCTCCGTCCTCCATCGGCTCGAGCCCCCTAAAAAGGGTAAATAGCCCCTTTTGCATTGCTGCATATTGCAAATTGGCACAAATCTGTGCCAAATCGATGCTGCGTAAACGTCTTAGCGCCCATATATATATATATATATATATATTATATATATATATATATATATATATATATATACTAATATTATATATATATATATATATATATATATATTATATATATATATTATTAATATATTATATATATATATATTAAATATATATATAAAAGGTTGCTTCACTAAATTTATAATTAAACTTTCGTATTCTTACCAGGAGCTGCGGAGTTCGTAAAATAAATTTATTCAGACTCCGACTCCGACTTCCGAATCCTAAATTCAAATTTGATTTTCACTCCGACTCCGACTCCGACTCCACTTAAACAAAATTTTCGAACTTCCGACTCCGACTCCGACTCCACTAAAACAAAAGATTTTTCGACTCGACTCCGACTCCGATCCAGCAGTCAAATTCAAAATTACAATAAAACATTTTTTTTTGTTTTCAATTATTTTTTTTCGCTTGCTTTTGAGAATAAAAAAATATACCACTTTTCCAATGAATCTAATCTCCAAATGCTTTACGGTAAAATACCGTAAAGAGTAGAGGTATAGCAGATACCCGCATCCGCATAATTTTTCTCTACCCGCGCATCCGCATGTTGCATTCCACCCGCATGATTTTTTTTGCGGATAGCGGATAGTATTCATTATGAATTATGAGACTAAATTTTCCTCAACTTTCTGTAACGCAAGATGTTCAGACTCGTTGGAATAGTAGTTGGTACATACTTGAGAGGATGGGAGAAATAAATGAACGGTTCACTTATGTTCGAACAAACACAAAGGTGAAAAGCTTGACAGGTGATGATTAATACGATTTTAGGTAATTGTATTATTAGTCTTCTTAAACCGTTTGAAGAAGAGGTAACTAAGACAATTATCTCAGAAAATTCTTGTGTTGCCAGATTAGATTCCTCAGTTGCAACATGAAAGCTGTGCAAATGCTGATATTTTAAAAGGTAACGGACTTTCAAAGTGACAGAAACACTATGCTGGAGATAGATAAATAGATTTCAAAATCTGGAAAACGATTACGCACCAGCAATAGTAACTTTTCTGGATCCTAGATACAAAAAAAAATTCTTGAACCACGTGTTTCACAAAGGGTTAAAATTTATTTAGTGTGCCTATGTGAGGAAATGCTGCTAAAGCCAGAAATTTCACCACCCAATAAAAAGAAAAAGGTTGCAGAAACAGACACACATTTACTATCTGTTAGCGAAACCATTTGCAGAATTCATGAACGTTCTTTTTTGGCTTCTAGCAGCGATGAAGAGTCTTGTTCAGAGGTGTCAAAGACACTCTGTCATTGATCGAAGATTATCAAAAGCGAAAACTCTTGGAAATCGGATAAAAAGATCCATTGGTTTGATGGCGTGAAAATTGTAAAAGTTTTCACATCTTGCATACTCAGCAGGGAAATTACTTAGCATGCCTTCAATAAAGTGTAGCTTGGCGAGCATCTTTTAGCTATTGCAGATCTTCATTTACGATGAAAGAGAAGCAAACTTCTCCCTTTAAAGGGCTCAGAAGCTTAGTTTTTGAAACAAAATTTGAGAATTATTAATTTCAATATTATTCTACACATAACCTTTTTTTCAAATGGTTGAGGCTGGGGAAAGAGTTTGGTGGGGTGCAAAAGAGTTGGTTCCAAGCGAAATCTGGTAACACATTTATATATATATATCTATTATATATATAATATAATATATATATATATATATATATATAATATATATATATATATATATATTATATATTAATATATAATATAATATATATTATATATATATATATATATAATATATATATATATATAACAACTCCCAGAAAGGGTTCGCCCTGTCTGTTGGTCAAACATTCTGGCCCGAAACTCTTAACCCTAGAGCATTTTGGAAAACCATTTCTTTTCGCAATTGTTTCCGATGCCAGTCCTCTGGTTAATACTCTCAGGTAGAGTTTTCACCCTTTCAGTAGAACTAGCATCTTCTTTCATTAGGCTTCAAAACTCGTTCACCCAGAGGTCTCCAGAGGATCTTGCTTCTAGGCGCATAAGATTCTAACACTGGTCCAAGATTAATACAAGCAAAAGGAAAGGACCAGGTTGCTAGCTCTGTCGCCCTATAACCATGCGAAGAAAATTCTTTCACTGTCCTGACAGCTAAGAAACTTCCAACCTTCGTTTAATATATATATATATATATAAATATTAATATTATATATACTATATATATATATATATTATATATATATATATATAATATATATATATATATATATATATATATATATATATATTATATATGATATATATATTATTAATATATATAATATATATATAATATATATAATATAATATATATATATATATATATATATATAATATAATTATATATATATATAGTATATATATATTATATATATATATATATATATATTAATATATCTATATAATATATATATATATATATATATATATATATATATATATATATATATATATAATATATATATAGATAATATATATATATATATATATATATATATTATATATATAGTATATATATAAGGCCCCTATATATATATATATATATATATATATATATATAATATATATATATATATATATATATTATATAATATATATATTATATATATATATATATATATATATAAGAGTCTCGGTGGCTGACTCTAAAATCCTCATCCTCAATCCGCGGATAGTGATTTTTACTATCCGCATCCGCGGATAGTCAAAAATCACCATCCGCTACATCAATAGTAAAGTCATAAAGATGCAGGCGCACGCAACACATGACAAACAAATATATTTCAGTTTAGGAAACAAATGTATAAAAATTAACAGTTTAATACTTTGTTTCAATAATAATAATAAATAATAATAATATTAATAATAATAATAATAATTAATAATAATTAATAATAGAGTAATAATAATAAATAATAATAATAATTAATAATAATTAATATAATAATAATAATAAATAATAATAATAATAATAATAATAAGTTCAATAATTTTTCGACTCCGACTCCGACTCCGACTCCGCCTCCACTCAGAATTTACAAATTTGACTCCGACTCCGACTCCACAGCCTCAGAATTTCGACTCCGACTCCGACTCCGACTTCCTGAGAAAATTGCACGACTCCACGACTCCGAACTCCACGACTCCGACTCCGACTCCGCAGCCCTGGTATTTTACCATTTTTCCTGGCTTCTTTCAAAATTTCAAATGTATCGACATTTGAACTATTTCGATATTTCAAATGTACTCGATTCGATAGGTAAGAAAGTATACTTTGTATATATATATATATATATATTATACACATATATATATATATATATATATATATATATATATATATATATATATATATATATATATATATATATATATATATATATATATATATATATATATATATATATATATATAGGGACATACGTCTTTGAATCACCACCTATTGAATATATGATTTGTTAAGTTGGTAACTGTGTTTTACTATCATTACATAATTTACGAAAGAAAGTATCGTATTATATATACGAAAGAAGGTATCGTATTATATAGTTTTTGTGCTTAGCAATGCTAATAATTTTTTTTTTTTTTTTTTTTATTTTACGAAAGAAAGTATTGTATTATATATATTACACACAATTTATATAGTTTTTTTTAGTTTAATTCTTAATTTTTGGTCGATATGTCTGTCTATAATTTAGAGTGGTTTTTTAAAAATATTGATAGTGACATTGA
>JABUQX010043010.1:10000-19061 GCA_015478945.1 Trachelipus rathkii
GTTTAATTAACAGAGCAGGAGATTTAAAGTCTATGTTCGAAATGTTCTCCGTCAAGAACAAAGTAAAGTTCTGCACATTTAAGCATGTTTTTGAAAACATCTTCTCAATACACGTTGTGGATGTTGGAAAATCTCTGCCGTATATGTATGTATCTTCAAAGTTGTCAATTGATTCTGGGATGTGTTGTGGTAGACTCTAGATTTTAGACAAACGATCACCCACAGAAATTAGGTCACCATGGTGAGAGGTCGGGAGACTGGCCACAAAACCGTTGCTGATGCGTCCCTTTTTTCTCTGTAAAAAATCGGTATGTAATGGTAGTCATGACCAGATCCCGGAATTATGAGCAGCGTCACCCCATCTCTGCTGGAAATTAGGCATAACGCTTCTTTTCGTTTGGAGATTAACTGTTGCAAAGAAATCACTATAAAGACCTTGTAGGTAAACATTGGTATTCACAGTTCCATGAGGAATATTGGACCGATTATTCTATTACCGGAAAGAGCACACCAAACACCAATCTTTTAATCGATTGTAGGCATTTGCAAGACTTGTGTTGGCGTGTCCTGTAGCCCGGTGTTGACATTTTGGGAATTAACGTACCGACAGATGAAACAGCTTCATCCGTTGAAAAGAAGAGACGGATCAACATTTCCCCAGCAATATTCTCTAGCACCAATTACAGTAAGCTTTACGCTTACACTTATCCGCTTCTTTTACTTCATGAACAACACTCACACGGTAGGGTCTCATTTTTAAGCTATGAAGGATGCGTTAACATTGATTTGTTGTGATACTCCACATCTGTTGTTGATAACCGTTCATGTCAGACTTGTTGGGGCTTCATTGCATTCCTGCTGTTATGTCAGCCAAGACTTCAGCGTGTACGTAAGTCTGTTCCCTATTTCTCTTTGCATTGCCAACATTACCTGTTAAACGCCACTTTTTCAGTAGATCCTGAATTGTTGATTTTGCAGGAACATTAATTACTATTAGGAAACTCTTCACGAAACCTGTCACAAACAATTAAAGGATTGTGACCTCACATATTCTTCGACGATGAACACACGTTGATGAATGGAGTAAGGCATGACTCACAGCTACAAACGCTGAAGTCTGAACGACGACTGATGTTCGTTTGAAGTATGCAGACTGGCACTAGGTATGCGTGGCAACTGACTCGTTTTTGAGCTGGTTTTTTATAATTTTACACAATTAAACCCGGACGTACAGGTCGTAGGTAGTTAGGTAAATATTTTATTGATAATAACTTTTTCGTAGATGGGGCCTGTTTTATGTGCGCCACTCTGTACTTTACATAGGATATGAGATACTTTACATCGAAAGGCAACTGCTATAAATTTTGTTTATATCAAAGTCTTTAATGTTAAAATTTCAAATAATATATTTTAAAATAGTTGCAGATGGACATTTTTAATTTATTTCCTTTTTAATAATTTTACAATAATTTTTTAATTAATAATGAGAAAAAGTTATAAGTATTTTTTTATTTATATCATAATTTGTTAGTATCATGTGAATGTAAAAATTCTGTGTGATAGCTTACCCAAGCCGGCTTAATATATAATATATATATACGATATATATATAAATAATAATATTAATATATATATATATATATATATATATAATATATATATTATATATTATATATACTATATATATATTTGTAGATATCTATATATCATATATATACTATATATACTATATATATATTATATTGTGAAAATTAAATATACAAATGGAATTGGGTTTTACTTTGGCGTTAGTACCAGTTATAAACAGATTAGAAATAAAATATACATGATGATGATAAAAAATTACATCATCGATGTTTTAATCACAATGACCTAAAATTTTCACTCCTGAGACTAACCGGGGATGATGGAAAATTTTAGGTCAACTTGATACAATTTTTTTTTCTGTGTATGCAGATTTGACTCATAGTTACAGTATGAGGAATATGAAAAGGACCTACTACAGTATCTCCCAACACATTATCCCATACTATATAACTCTTGTATTTAATTATGCACATTTTTCTCCCACTCAATGTGGATTAGTATCGGCCCAGTAACGTCTGTTGACATCACCAGTCACCACATAGGTAGAAAATAACTTTATTCTAAGCATGATACATTTTTTATCAGCCTATGCTCATAAGCATTTTAAATACTCAATACAGGGATCTCGATCAATGCCATGTAACTCCTAGAGTAACTGAACTATATAAGGGTAAAAACGAATACTGGTTAGAATACTATGAGCCAAACGCTTGACTACCGTGGACATTTTTTACATGTTCTTATCAGCGAAAATGTTTTACAATACATCAAAGTTATTAGAATTCGATACTCGGAAAATTGATTTTTTCGACACACCCATATATATATATCATATATATATATATATAATATATAATATATATATATATAAATTATATATATAATATATATATAATATATATATATATATATAATATATATATATATCGTCTGTATCTAAATGTCTGGGAATATTAATATACATAAAACATAACTATATAATAATATAATAATATTATATATAACAAATAATATATACCTATATATATAATATATATATATGATTAATATATATTATGTATATTATATATATATATATATATATATATACCTTATATATAGTACATATATATATATATATGTAGTTCAATGTCTGAGGAATATTTTACAAACAAGAATATATATATATATATATATATATATATATATATATATATATATATATATATATATATATATATATATATATATATATATATATATATATATAAATATAAATGTATATATACAAATATATACACACTTTCTTCAGAACAAAATCAAACGAAATTCTTACTCTCAAAAACGATTAAGAACGTTCGTTAGAAACGGAATATTGTCACGTCGCAATACCTCAGTTTGATATCCAAACGAAAGTAAATTTACATGTTTCAATCTGTACGTATACTTCCGCCCACCTCGGCACCCACCTTCTCCTTTCCGAAAGAGAATTTAGTTATTCTGGCGTTATACAAGCAACCAGTTGTGGAAGCTGACGAGTGAAGCAAAAGTGATTTTTGAGTGGGTAGATTACAGCTCTATAACTTATAATATAATATATATATAATATATATATAATATATATATTAATTATATAATATATATATATAATATAAATAATATATCATATTATATATACTTATATAATATATATATATACTATATATATATATATATAACCTACCTTCTCTACTGCCTTTGAATGAAAGATCTCTTTAGTCAGAAATAAGAAAAGACTAGTATTCTTTCACTGTGACTTTCAATATATATATATATATTATAATAATACATATATTAAATATATATAATTAATTATATATATATATATATTATAATATATATACTTAAATATATATACTACTTATATTTTTATGTATTTTTATATATATGCATACAAAATTATATATATATGGTGTACAAATAATATATATATATATATTCAACGCAATGCTATTTTCTGGTATAATATAATATATATATATTATATATTATATAATATAATATAGAAAAGAAATCCGGTATTATTATATATCTAATATTATATACATATATAATTAATATATTCTATCTATATCACTATATATATACATTCTATATTATATAATTATATATAATATATATATAATATATAAGCCGATATTGTCCATACAGTTATTAATATCATACAAATCTATATATGATGAAGCTAATATTTTGGTTGGAACAAGACTCGAAGAGCGGAGCCTACCATTTAACTTGAGGAGACAAAAAGCTGATGAGGTAAAAAGCTTTAGGTTTTTGTAATTATTTTATTAATAAATAAATATTTGTGAGGTATATCATTCGACTAATAAAAAATATTACTCTTTCTGAGAAAATTTACCTTAAATAAGGGAGAGAAAATATTATTTAAATGGAAAGGATACAATACAACATCTTGGATAAAAGAAATGACCTGAATGTTGGGTATCAACACATGCAACAAAAATGTTTGAATGTATAATTTAATACCTAAATAGAGTACCTATTTGTACCCTATTAATTTAATATCTTAATTAATCAAAGCGTTTTTATTACAGCGTAAATTGTTAATTTACGTAATATTATTCCTAATTTTCCTTATTAACTTTTATAGTTTTTTTTACTGTTGATACTATTTTGAATCTCTGCGACAACGCATAATAAAATTGGATATTGGTTACGAGTCTTAATCCACCTCATTGATAGTTCAAATTAATCCAAGGAGAAAATTTGACAACTAGCGGCCCATTGCAAGGATCGACGGATCTTCTCACGAGTCAGAAATTGCAGGCAAATGATTCATAGACAGTACAGTAAAACCTCACTCGGCGTCCCCAAAAAACCCTCCAAGGAGAAGGGTAGGATTCATAGTAAGAAAACTTCATAATGAAGGACCTAATTCTTAATCAAATGACCTCATTAGAGATTGCATTCGATTAAAATTATATATATAAATATATAATATATATATATATATATATATATATATATATATATATATATATATATATATATATATATATATAATATATATATGTTCATTGAGAAAAAATTAATTTTAATTAAAATTATGTCACGGGACGTTTAGAAAAACTGGGGAATTATAAAATAAACAAAGAAAAAAAAATTTTTTATTATTTATTATTATTATTATTATTATTAATCGTAAATGCCCTACATTGTATGCTACATGCTAATATTTAAGGAGTACAATCAATTTACATAATAAAATACTTGGTAGGAGTCTAGTAATTAAGAAAAAAGTTTGAGGGGGGGGTGATATTGGTAAACAAGCTTCATATTGGAAAAATAGTGGATGGTGATAATCAAGAATTTTTTGATAAAATTTACATTCAAATTCCTCACTCTTTTAAATTCTTAACTATAAATCCTCTCTTTATTCCTTCTATAACCAGTTACATTAATATATATATATAATATATATACTTATATATAATATATATATATATATAATATATATATATATATAATATATATAACTATATATATATATTATATATATGATATCTAATATATTGCTTGTGTGTGTGTAGCGAGAAGCACATATAAACCATTATAAGCTATTTCAAAGGAAGGGAGAAGTAAAGTTACAAGAAGAGAGAAGTAAAAGAGGAGAGAATTTGCACCTTACAAAAGTGCCCCAACTCGAAACATTGAAACACAAGGCCAACAAAACGCAACGGCGCACCGCTACGCACTAACCGACAACAGGCACATAGGCAACACACACGCGTCTTTGTGACCCAAACAGTACCCATTGCTTATGTCTATTGAACTCAATTCTATGTTCTCACACTAGAAGCTCGCATCGAGCAAAATGGGCATCCTTTTAAAAGCCACAACGAAAAAGATTTGATAAACATTACATATATCTTATATTTATACTAATTCCTATTAGGAATTTATTTAAGGAATACTTATAACTGAGTCATACTACATTGCATTTAACATACAGCAACATAGATATAATACATAGAGAGATATTATAGTAAAATTGACAAAAATAACCTATATCTATAATTATATATAGTAATATATATATAATATATATATATATAATATACATATATATATATCATATCAGATATAATATAATATAATAGTATTATCTATAAATCGCGGAAAGCAAACCGTCACTCGCCTATATATATATATGTTTTAATCTTGTGGAGTGTGGACGTGTTTAAATCCAAGGTCTGGGAACCCAGACAACTTTTGTATATACTATATATATATATTATATATATATATAATATATATAGTATATATAATATATATATATATAAACAGGCAACATAGAATTTTCCAGACATATTTTTTTTTTTAATGAATTCGCTCAAATTGCATAACTGATGAGATATAGAGTAATTCATCGAGGGAAATCATATGTGAGTAGCAAATAAAACTCCGGTCGGTAAGAGGAAAAAAACTTTGAGAGCACTCACATCACACTTCCATAAACAACACATTGCAAGAACCCTAACATTTTATCAAACTTTAATGAAGTGAATTTTACCTTGTAGATAGTTTATGCGTATCATATATACAATATATAAGTATAATATATAATAAGATATATTATATTATATATATATATATATATAATAGTAAATATATATATAGTAAATAATATATATATATATATCATACATACACATATATATATATAGTATATTAAGGGTGTCGGTAAAAACCTAATAGTGCTATATAATCGCAGTGTTAACGCCAGGTTTGCATGTTTTTAAAGTGACCGCGTTAAAGATATTTCGTTCCACTTTAGTGATTAATTTTAAGTAGTAAGGATGGCAGATGGACTAAATCTAGACCAAAGGGAGAATGGAAATGCAAATGAGGAGTTACAGAGAGATAATGAAAATCTTGAGTTGAATGAAGGAGATAACGCCCAAGGACAAGGACATGAAGGTCCAGAGGGGGGTAACGATGTGCTCGTTGCCCAGGGAGGCTCACCTCCCCAAGGGACCCCTCCAGCACCAGTTCCAGATCCGAATATTGGCCAAAATCCTGATCACACTCTTCTGAGGCAAGCCCCCCACGGTATTAGAGAAAGAGAACCTCCGAGGAGAGAGGACCATCCCCCCTATTATTTGAAAACCGCCACAGTGGACAGCACACTGGATTCGCAATTGATGCCTATTACCGCACAGGGTGCAATAAAGAAAAAGAGCCGAATAAACTGGGGTGCCACAGAGCCTCAGACACCGAAACCCCATGGAAATAAATGGGAAGGTAAAGAAATAACCGTAGGTGCTCTACAAGGGCTAGAAGACCCATTATTGAATCCCGATCAGGTCAGGAGACCAGTTCTCCCACCTGCAGGGTACAACCCGGCTGCACAAGCCACTACAAAGGCACCAACCCAGCTAAGGAGTGGACAACAGGGGCACAGCATGTGCGTGCAACAGCCACCCTGGATGCACCAAACCCTGGCGGGCAACAGGGTAGCATGGCTGCTCAGCCACAGAACAAACCTCAAGGAGGGACACCAGGGAACAACACGTATTATAGTGGCCACACCCAAGAAGGGTGCCACCCCCTCCATCTTTTTCAGCACCAGTTGGTTTTCAGTACAGTGGTATTCAACCAGGGTATACCCTATGCCTAAAGGTCGTACTTCTATCACCGGAATGTGGAATGGAGAATTATCCCTTACAATTGCCTAAACACCCTAGGTATGTCCCAGTTCTACCAAGCACAAGTCTATTATACACCTGCTCAGCGCCTAGAGGTGCCAAAGCCCTAAACTTTATGGTAAAGAGTTTAAAGACCAAGACTCTGGCAGGCATCCGTATGAAGGATACGTTGTTTCAATATGAAATGAAAGCTCAGTGCTTTACGGCGCACAAGACAAGAAACGAAGAAAAACAAGATAGATAACTTTTGCCAATCGCATTACAATCGCATTTAAGAATATGGCGAAGCTAGACACATTATTTGCTCCATGATCCCGTTTTCTCTCGGTTTAAAAAATTAGAAGAGATTAGAAGATTTCTTGGCTCAGTTAAAGTCCTACATACAACCGGAGGATAGAAGAAGTTTTCGAAATCTGGGTGACTTTGTAGAATGATAAAAGAGGGAGAAGAAACAGTGCTTTTTTTAACAGATTTCATTACAGTAAGGATTAAAGAGTAAGCTTAAAGTATCAGAGTAGGGATGTATGACTCGATAAGGAACAGATGTTTATTCTAAACATATAAAAGGTAATGACATTGGTAAAATCATGCCAGAACCTCATCAGAGATGAACGAAGCGCAGGAATGGTGACAAATGATTTAAGAAACAGAAAAGAATATTGCAGACCATTGATAATGGAATATGAAGTTTAGCTGAACTGCTAAGACAAATTGTTATCAAATTTCGAAAGGTGTTTTATTGAAAATGGATAACAAGAGACAACCGGAACTCCACACCACAAAAGTGTTCATGGCCCGAGACGAACGGGAAGATAGGCAGAAGTCAGAGTACAACAACTCTTACAGGAAAAATAAAGAGCCTGTCCACAAACCAAGATATGGGGATAAGAGAAGAGAAGAGATGAGATCAACTAATGTTTTCCGGAGGAAGACAGATGAGGCAAGAACAGAGCAAACTCCACGAAAACACAAAGGAATAATTAGAGGAGGTGACCGAACAAACGCAGAACAATTGAAAGAAAACCAACGTTGATTTGTCATAAGAGAAGTTATATCGGCCATTCGTGCGAGAACCTGAGCGCTGGGGATTGCCATACTGCCGGGTGTGCCAAGCTTATCATAAAAGGGGCTCGCAAAAACACAGGGTGCAGAGATGCTACCTCATGGAGACCCTCTACCGGAAGAAAACAACAAAGGTCAGGACAGAAATCATAAGCAGAGGGATATCAGCGGTTTCTGACGATAAAGATCGTCTGCAGGTGTGCTTGTGATCACGTGAGTCTAAACATTAGGTGTAAATGCAGATAGGACCAAAGAGCTAAGAGCACAAGACGAATGTGTACATATATAAGAAGAAGTTGTGCGGATAGGGGTCCATACATAAGTGTGAGAAATGGTAGACATGATCATTTGAATATGGTCGTAGCCTCTCGATGTTGATGATAATTCACGTTCCTATATTATTATTATTATTATTATTAATTATTATTTAATTATTATTATTCATTATTTTATTATTACTTAATTATTATTATTATTATTATTATATTATTATTTATTATTATTATTATTATTATTATTATTATTATTATTTAATTTTATTATTATTATATTATTGATTAATTATTATTATTAATTATTATTTATTAATTATTATTATTCATTTTATTATTATTATTATTATTATTAATTATTATTAATTATTATTTATTATTATTATTATAATTT
This sequence comes from Trachelipus rathkii, assembly GCA_015478945.1. Lineage (NCBI taxonomy): Eukaryota > Metazoa > Arthropoda > Malacostraca > Isopoda > Trachelipodidae > Trachelipus > Trachelipus rathkii. Next base: position 19,006 of record JABUQX010043010.1, read on the forward strand.
ATATATTATTATTATTATTATTATTATTATTATTATAATATTTTATTATTACTACT
>JABUQX010043011.1:0-7500 GCA_015478945.1 Trachelipus rathkii
GGTTTTATATATTCCATGTATTTTCCATTTAAAAATGTTATTGAAAGAAACCATGTGGAAATTGTCCTTTTCGCTGACACTCATGCAGCTTAGAGCTTTTCAAGACATGTGTGAAAGCAATGTATCCTGAAGACTATGATTTTCATTCGATCCTCATTGAAATTATTGTATTACTATTTTGATCGGACTTACTGCTGATAGATTTGACTTGGTGTTCAGTAGTGAGTATATACAACTGATGATCAAAATGTTCCGCCATTATGTGCAGCACAACTACTGTATCTTAGGGTGTCTTCTCTGACTTGAACAAGATAAATTTTAATCAGGTGTTTTTTTTCGGTCTATAATTTAATGTTCTTGTTCTGACCCACATGCGACATTACCTTTCAACCTCCTTACTATTGCCATTTCGCATATGCATCTGGCATACCGATAAAGGAAGCAATTCTATAGATTCTTGCCTCTTTGTTCATCATAGCCTTATCTCCTTGATATGTTCGATATACTAAGTTAGATGAGATGTAACACGACATATCTTCTTCTTTTTAATTTTCTTTTTCATGTACGTTACTATAATATTCTCTTCTTTATTAGAGAAAATATTTAACAATAGTACAAAAGGCTTTTGTACAGTCGTGTTGAAACTGGCCCTTGAGTCCTTTATTTGTTCAAGGCAGAGTTTGCAAATCTTTATTTTCTTGCACGTATTGTATTATCCTGAGTTGTTTTTAAACAGATTGCATTATAGAAATTTTCTCACGATTACATTCACAACATTCATGTTTACCATCGTGATCAAATGAGCCTATGACTTATAGATTCTAGCACTGTCTACATCCATAATTTCACAGCTCTAATTTATGCGTATTTATTACGTTGAAGTGTACAATAAGTGAAAAGATACGTTCTGTGGCCTTATTGCTTTTTGGTAATTTCTCAAAAACATAATTTAACTTATCTCTTCATAGCATAGTAAGTGATTTATCATATGGCTATAATGTATAAAGGGTCAACTCTTTCTCGTTAGACTGATTATAAAGTATTTTTTACTCCCCATTACCTTCAAGGACCGAATAGATTTAGGCATTTTTCGATTTCTCTGATTTTTTCAAAGTCAGTTCTATGAAGATCTGGTATATTCCATACATTTTGTAGCTAATGGTTTTTGCAGGCTTTCTCTATATGTATAACGGAAATGTATATTGTTTGCCCTCTACACTATTCACGAAGTTATTACTCCTACAGAAAAAGTTTGAAAAGCACAGCTACCAGCACCTTTTCTCTAGAATGAACTTAATTAATTACGATGTTTGAATAAGAGTTTTGGGGCTCGAGCATCGTATTACCCCAAGTATCACTTTCCTTTAGCTATCAATGACAAGTAGGCTACTATTTGAATTGGTAAAGTTTGCTCTTGTCACGACGTGAACTAGACCTTTCAAGCGTAATCATCTCTTCTCACCCAATTATCTAATTTCCCTGGTACTGATGTTTACTAGTATTCCGGATCAGGTGACTGTCATCACTAACGTGATAATTGATTCCACCTCGTATATCGAGCCCCTGTCGTCAGTCTAATCCTTGTAATTACATCAATGATTACTAAAACACATTCAAGATGCTTAAGATCTTTGGACCATGGAATGAATTTCTAATCAATACCTTTTCTTCATATGTATGACGCTCCATTGACTTTTTAAGTTTTTCTACAAGAGTTGCGTTGTTATGTCTGTTTGTGTCTTCTCTCTTTATTAGTGGATTCATCTCAAAGTACTAAGCCTGGAATAAATAGTATGTTATTATTATTTATGATACATTAGTCAATTAAAATCAAGAATGAATAACTGAAGTCACATAAAAGTATATTAGTTACTTAATGCTTCCTAAATATTTATATTTATCCACACAACTATACAACATACCATTTTAAACACGGTGCACTGATAAGAAATGAACGCTTTTACTCAAATGTAGTGGTTTTATTCAACACGTTTTGGAAAAGAATCGACTTTTTTGACTGTGCTATATAGAGTTAGCTCATCTTAATTGATAATGCTATTTATAAATACTTAAGTGTCATTAATTATTGACCAGATGTATAAGAATCCTTTTAAATGAGAATATATTATTATTAAATAAAAAAAAAAAAATCTTCCTACTGAATAAGTATTGATTTGAAAAATCTCATGTGTAGATATAAAATTGACTAATTATCACACGGATCTGACTAATAATGAGTCAGTGTTCAGAATCGTAAGAGGCTCTTGATTACTGGCCACGAGTGCTCGTGATTTATATATACTTCAGCTCGAATCTATATCAAGAGTTGCAATTCACCTCTGGTTATGATAGCAGTTCGCCAATTACTTTGTACATAATATTGTATGCAACTGTTATGTAAATGGAATTGCATAAAATCATTTTGCCATGTTTCGTGTGATATTTATTTCTGAAAGGGGACGATCAAACGAGATTAGCCTAAAAATGATTAGTGTTACTATTGCGCTAATGTTTTACGTATTGCGTGTGTGTGTGTGTGTGTGTGGTGTGGTGGTGTGTGTGTGTGTGTGTGTGTTGATCATTTATTCTTAGTACTCAGTGTACACAGTCTAGGTTAAGATATGATAAGTTACTTGATTTAAATTATTACACTGTTGTAATTGTGACATGCATGTGATATGTTAACATGTTTGAAAGTGTGAATGGTTACGTTGTTGTATGTTTTGAGTTACTTTACTGTTGTAAGTGTGGAGTTTGTTAATGTACAGGTTTATGTCGTGCTTCGTGCTTTAGGTATCGTTGACCATTATATTTATTCAGGTGATGGCTATGATTTGCTTTCATTAGTGTGAACAAAATTGTTAGTTGCATATATTCGGCTTGATCAGTGTAGTAAGAACTTGATTTATGTTATGGTTTATCCAAAATCATTACTCGTAAGTGTGACTGACACACATGTCATAGATCAATAGTAAATCACAGAAATGTGTGAAGGTGGGTGGTGGTTGATTTACTGATTTACCGATTTAGGGTCTGTAAATATTGTAAATATTGTAATTATAAACATAAGAGTATAAATTTTTTAGTAAAAGACGAAAGTAAAAAGAATAAATAAAAGTAAAATAAATTTTATGTGTATTTATACATAAAAGCCAGTAGATCAATAGATAATAGATAATAGATAATGATATCGGATGGGTAAATTTCTACTCCAGGCTTGATAAAATGAATTTACTGAGTTTACTGCTTTAGTGGTATGTAAAAATGCAAATTTTAAGTGTATATAAATTAAAAGAAAAATTTTTTAGTAAAAAAAATGTTTAAAGAAACTCAAAACAAAAAAATAAATAAAAAGTTTTGTGTGATGTTTTACAAATTGACTTAACTCAATTAGATGCAATAGATCATAGATCAATAAGATCATTAGATTAAATAGATCAATCAGATAATAGATAAATAGAATCAACTAGATCAACGGGGTCAAGGAGGTATGGATGCAGTCTTTGCTGAATGTAGCGATTTACTGATTTACTGCTTTACTGATTTACTGATTTACTTGATTAATGCTTTAGGGTATTAAAACGGGTACTTTGGAAGAACAAATGAAGGTAAAAGTTTTGTTTTTATGTATACAAAATATGACATGTACAATAGATCAATATGATCATAGGCGTCTTGGATGTGCTAGGAGGGTGACTGCAGCGGAGTTTGAGTACTGATTTACTGATTTTCTGCTTTAGGGTGTGTATAAAAGTGCAAATTTTTAAGTTATAAACATACAAAGAATAAATTTTTTAGTAAAATAACAAATGGTTTATAAAGAAAACTAAAACAAAACTAGAATAAAATTTTGGTTAGTTAAACAAATATGACTTAATCATTAGCACACACACAACTACCGAGAGAGTAATTTCAAAGGTGATGGAGTCAGAGAGATCGAGCGGAGAGGTAACAAACATAGTGTAGAGGTGGGTGGAGTTGCTATAGAGATGTATAGAGACTGATTTTCTGGATGCTTACTGATTTAGGTATGTAAAATGCATTTTTTAGCTATAATAAAATATAAATAATTAGTAAAACAAAATTAAATGAAATATCCAAAACAACTAAATAAATTTTGAAAAAATTTCAAGTTCAAATGACTACATTAAAAATTTGAAAATTAAAATAACAATTAGAACAGAGCATTAATGTAAATAAAACTTATATAAAATAGTTAAAAATATTAATGAAAATTTATAAAAATTAGATCGTAGAGTATCATGTAAAATAAAAAACTGTAAAAAAAAATAAGTTAGAAAAATAAATTTAAAAAAAAAAAAAAAAAAAAAAAAAAAAAAGAATCCAAAAATAAAATAATTAAACACAAAGTTTAAATTTAAGATAAAACTATATAAAAAAAAAAACGTAGAAAAAAATTTGGAAATATAAGATTAAAATCTAAAAAGTTAAACCGAAAGGTATAAATGTAAAAATAAACTTTCATAAAATAGTATGAAATAAATTAAGATAAAAAAAATTGAAATAAAAAAAATTACAGTCACAACTGTATACATGCACACTAGATACTGTAGAGTGTAGAGTGTAGAAAAATAATTGATAAAGACAATACCAAAAAATTATTAGTTACGTTATATAAAAAGAAAATGCAGATTTGAAAATATTAAATTCATCTCACATTTAGAAAAGCGGTTTACCGTTTGCAGATGCAAGCAATGAGGACATGTACATGTAGAAAAGAAGCAGTTATGTAACAGTTACATTTCATTGTATATAAATCGAATGTTTACTACTCGTCACGCAATCCGGCTCCAGCACGGAGCCGGACATACTTCGTCTCCTTCTAAACTCTTTCCTCCTTATTCTCTCTTCATCGTCCTCTCTGGTATTCTTTCCTTCTCTTCCTCCTTTCCTTTCTTCCTCTGTTTGCATTCCACTTTTTTTCAGATCGACCTCCTTGAGGGTCCAGACACCTCTACTTACTTAACGTATTTTTCAAGTTACAGATTCAATAAATTATATTTTTGATTGTAATATATGTGACTAAAAGATATATTATTCTCGCACCGCACCACTCCGAGCAAGTGTCCGAGCAACCTCCGACTCTCTATATCAGACTCCTTCTTCCAATCCTTTCCATATCTATTGACTCCGTCCTTCCTCCATCCTTCCTCCTTTTTACTATTCCTTCTTCTTCCTCTGTTTTGCTTCCATGCATTTCTTCTTTTTTCAGAAGGGACCCCCTCCGGGGATCTGCCGGAACCGGTGTCGGTTTCGACTCTGAATCCTTCTCCAATCCGAATCTCTAACCCAGCCTCAAATTGTAGCTTACGTCACATTTAATTTTAGGGGGGGGGGCTGGTTACGTCATATTCTTGTGCGGTGCGGTCATATACTGTTATAATAATAATATATATATATTTTATTTTTTTATTTTTTATTTATATTTATTATTTATTTATTGTATTTATTTATTAATTTTTTGATTAATTAATTAATTAATTAGTTAACTGTAATTTATTAATTAATTAATTAAATTATTAAAAAAAATTAATTACATTTATTAAATAATAATTGATAATTATTATTAATAATATTTATTACTTTATTTATTAATTTATTATATTTATGTGTTTCGAAAAAAACTGCGTTTTTTTCGTCTCGAAGGGCGAAATTACTTCCGGTTTCTTCCGGTTTTCACTCCGGCTGCATATAGTTACACTGTCATCACGATTAATCGATTGAATTTTAATTAATTTTTTTTAGATTATATTTTTTGTGTTAAAAGCCATAGATAGAGCACGTAGAAAGAGATTTAAACATCGTATAGGGGTAATCGATTACATAATCGATTGAATCATCAAAAATGTCTACGATACTTTAAAACTTTAGAACAAAAAGCCCCTTTTTGGGGTCCGTCCCTTTTGGGTTCTAACTCTGAAAATCGGTCTTACCATGGACCTTAAATTCGGTGCATCGATAAAAACCCTGTTGACTTACCTAGAATGATACCATAGGTAAACCGCAAAAGATGGTAGGAGTCGGGGTTCTCGGCAGTTTGGCGGTTAGTTGTCCACTCTGTTACTATGATATATATATATAATATATATATAAAAAAATATATAATATATTAGTATATATATAGAAAATTTATATATAATATATATATATATATATATATATATAAATAGTATTATAATATATATATTAGTATAATATATTATATACGGTAATTTAATTATATATATCTATATACTTAGTAAAATATATATATATATATTATATACTAATATATAATATATATATAAATATAATTTATATATAATTAACTTATATATCATATATATAGATTAATTATATATATATTACGTTATATTATATATATATTATATATTAAATAATATATATATCTTTATATATTTATATACTATATTATATATATATATATTATATATATAATAATATTATATTATTATTTATATATAATATTTATAAATATTATATTTATTTAATATTATATATACTTAATAATATATAAAAATATTATTATATATATATATATATATATATTATAATTATATATTATAATATATATAATATAAATATATTATATATATATAATATATTAAGTATTAAGTAAGCTGCCCACCCTTTTTTTTCTTGTAAATATTGCAATCAATCTTTTACAACATTTGCAACATTCTCTTAGTCGCTTTTGGATTTGTTTTAGTTTCCGGTGTCAGAGTCGAGGCGCACCCTAGTCATTGGGTGGCATCACTGAGTTCGGGTAATTGGTTCCGCACCTGACCGCACGCATCCGACCGCCCGCTCCAACATGCTCTGTTAGTTTACCACACGCTTAAGGACGTTTTTGTATGTTTTCTTTTGGTTTCAGTCCCGTAGTCGAATGGCGTTTCCTGATCGATTGAGTAACTCTTGAGGTCCATGGTTACTTTTCCGTCCGGCACTGTTTCCGCACATCCGCCCGCCCAGAAGACAGACACATATGCTTAAAGACATAACTTTGTACGTCATTCCATATGTTAGTAATTATATATATATATATTATATATATATATTATATAAAGTATAATATAATATATATAATATATAGAGTATATAGTAGTAAATAAATTGATTTGAGACATCGATATCACACACTAGTATATCAAAAGTATCATGTACATATGGACGATAAATGAATAGTTTGTGATACAGCAAGATATCTCTTCGATACATGAACATATACAAAAGCACGAGTAGAGATCGAGTGTGTCTTGCATAGAAACTGAAATAGAGAGATAGTTATTGGTTTCAACAAAGAAGGAGAGAGTGGTTCAACTAATAGGAAGAAGATAGTTGCTGTATTTACATAGAAGAGAGAGTGGGTGTTCATAGCAGAAGAAAGAGTTGTTTCAATCATACAGAGAATGAAATTAGTATTAACAAAAAGCGAGTGGTTGTAACAATAAACATACTAAACAAGTACAAAAAAGAAGA
>JABUQX010043013.1:0-42500 GCA_015478945.1 Trachelipus rathkii
TCAACATCAACCTGCCCGTGTTGCTTCCCACTATCTGCAATCGTCGTTTTTCCCTTCTAATGCACGGCAGACTGTTAAAAATTCGTTTTCTTTCACGTTTCTCCCTCCTACCTTTTTCTCGGTCATTCCTTACCTCTGTCTGTTTGACTTAAACAGTGCAATTCTTGTGTCGACCAAAACGAACCGTCCCAGTCCTCTACACCACATAACCTACCTCCGAACCTTTCCAGGTCTAGGTACGTGTTTATGCTTTCCTAAATTTCTCTACCCCAATACGCAGAATCTCTGCTGTTCATAGTTACCTGCACGCGCCCTGGTTTTTTCCATTAATACTGTTCGTACATGCACACTTATATTCCTATAGCCTGGCTTGACCATATCTATATATAACTATTATACTAGTATATATATATCTGTCTGTAACTGTTAGCTTAGAATTACTCCGCTATGCTTAGGATCTACTTTATTTAGAAACTATAATATTTTATTTCTGATATTCATATTATTAAAGTCATCTATTGCCAAAGTATTAAGATCTACACAATTTTAGTAATGACTTATTACATAAAAACATTATATTTTATACATGTCCATGTCCTTCTCTGTGCTATTAGTTATCTGTCTAGTCATGTACTTAATTTTTAGTCTGTTCTGTTATTATTACATTATAATGTTAATTGAATTTATATGAATATTATACTAATATTATTACTGTTGTATTAATACTTAGTACTGTAATCTAATCTGGATTGAACTATCTTTAGTCCATGTTAAGCTGTCCATGCTGGACACTGGTACTGTCTTGATACTGTGTCCTATTGTTATCGTACGTTAAATATTTATTAATCAAAATACAAAGTTTGTCTAGTAAGTCTAGATATTATCACACTGTGTTCTGTATAAGATCTTAATAATTACCACTTAAACTGAGTTATGCATATTACACTGTAGCCGCATTAGCATTCATTATTAAGATCATAAGTGTATTATTCTTAGTTGAGTCATGATCTTGTGCTGTGAATATGTCTGTTTCTATTATGTAGCGTAAGTATAATTCGTGTTTATGAGTAACTTACTCTAACATAAGATTACTTTTCGTAGAAAGTTGAAAAAACATGAAAGAAACTAGTCCATCCTAGTTATTATATACAATTCTCCCTTCCATATATTACTGTATATTTACAAGGTAAAAATAGTTATAGACGTATAACTATTAGTGCTCGATTATACATTTAATACTACGGATAATGTTCCTCACAGATTATACTTTTATGTTGGTCGAGCATATATATCATTAAACAGGTATAAAATAGTCACTTACGTATTAATTTTCTATTTATCTTAAAATATTTTACCCTTTTAACTATATTATAGGTGACGCAATTATCTTAATCAAATGATAGTCCATCTTAATTCGATATTTAACAAATTATATATAGTAATTAGACATATAATAAATAAACTTAGCTAAATGATTATACATTTAAAAAGTAAAGGTCATCAGGCACAGTTGAAGTATGTATCTAGTTTACTTTAGAAAGCCCTAAACGTTTTGTAAAGATCTTAACAGTACCCTTTAGACATTCCTACCTTCATTCTCTTAATCAGATTAACATCTTCTTGAATCACGATGCTTATATATTCAGTTCCAGAATAAGTCTTATGTCTTCTAATAACCTAATAAGAATTCAATTACGCGTTCATCTCTTCCATTTAAGCCTCACCACCTATATTGAATAATTAACTTATATAAATGTACTATATCTATATTTAGCTTCCGTTTGTTCTATTTATAATTAACCACATCTTTAAACTTATTCTATTCAGTTTTATAAAACTAAATGATTACTTAATATCTTACAATAATAGACTTCATTTACATTTATTTTTAAATATACAAATCATTAGTGTTTTTAACTGGAAAAGATATTGTCAATAGTTTATTATATTATTATATTTTTAACATTAATTATTACTATTATACTTAAATTATTAATGATTATTATTATTATAACAGTTTCTATTATTATCATATTAAACTCTAAGAGTTAATATCTAATTATGCACACAATCTTAACCTACCCTCGTCTTATTATTCCGATGCAGATTATATACAACCTCATAGAGGGGACCTGTAAGGCTTGCTGTTCCCTTCAATAATAATTTCTTATAGAGATAAAGAGAGTGTGAATCCTTCTTATAAGCAGGATAAGTAAAGTAGGGGTTGTAATCACATTTTGTTTTCTTTTTTAACAGAGAGAATGTGATTGTTAGTTGTTAGCGGCCAATGCTTAATGTGGTAACCTCATCCAAAGGACCTTTCGGCGCAATGGCTAGAGCCACTTTCTTAATGGCCAAAACCCTTTTTACCCTTTTTCTTGCAGCTGAAAGATTGGTGTTATTATTTCAAGAACCGTAGTCATCTATGTGTAATCGGTATACATCTACAATATGTCTCATGATTTATGTATGACCTATTTAATTGTTGTTGATCATACATTTTAGCTGGGAGTGTTGTGTTCTAGCCTTTCTTCGTTCTGCGCTAGGTATTGTTGACAACTAGACTATGCTTTTCTTCTATTAGTATTAGGTATTGTATAATATTATGATGTTTTATATTTTACTTTTTTTTTTTATTTTTTTTTATTATATATTTGTATTTGGATATTTTATGATAGTTATGTAGTTAATTTTATTATTTATTGTTATTATATATTTCTGTCATGTGGCGCTCTTCATTATATCTGATACCACTCTTTGGTTTTTTCATATCATTCGATAGGTTTAATTGTGTTATGCTTTTATATTGATGTATTCTTCTTGTTATTATTTATTATATGTGATTATTTACTGTTTTAATTATTTTATTAAATGTTATTATCGTTTAATAATATAATATTACTACTCATTAACAATTTGATGTATATATCTATTCGTATCTGTATTTCATCGCTTTAGAGTTAATGCTATGATGAGATTTTATGTATATTAGATATATTATTATTCTAAGTAAGTTATATAACTTGAACGATGATGGTGTATTTTAGAATTTAATACGTATGTAGAGCATTTTAGGTTTATAGTTTTTGTATATGGCATATGAATTGACTTTTATTAGGTTTTTGTTACTTCTGCTAGTAGACCATTTTGTTCTTTGAATGTGTCTTATCGTTTTACTTGCATAGGTGTCAAATGTTATCTTTTTGCTTATATACAAAGTCTTCTTCGGTTATCGAGACTTGATTCATTATCCTGGTTATTGATTATACGATAGTTGTCTAATTAGATCTTCATGATACCCGTTTCTAGATAAATCGTTATTGGTGACTGTTCATGCTTGTTAGTGTTAATACAGAGTTACGTTGTACATCTTGTATCTGTTAGTAGAACTGTTCGCGGTGGTAAGTACTGACATTTATTCGCTGTACTTGTCGCCATATATAATTTCCTCGAATTTGTCTTTTAAAACTGTTCATTCTGCGTCGTTTATTAAGTGGTGGTTATTACCACTTATAACGTATTTAACGATGGTGAATAATTGTTAATTTTATGTTGACCTGTTATTTTATAATGTGCTAAGTCTAGTAAAACCTATCGGATTCAGTCATAAGGGAATTGACTAATATAAGATTTCAGTTAGTAATTTTTAGTTATGTTTCTGAGATATTTATTTTCAGTAACAGATATTTTTAATTTGTTAAGGTTTTTAGATCAATTTGTAACTATATTATAATTTATTCTCCTAAGCTTCGCGGTATTATGAGATTTACTGATTTAGCATTTATTAATTGAATTTAATAATAATCTACGAATATATGCCATATATTCGTAGGTTAGTTTATTATTATTATTATAAAGAACTTATTTTAATATGTTAATAGTATTTATAGTCTTAACAATGAATACTATTGATAAATAATTAGTATTGATAATCAATAGTTATTATTTCATAGTATTGATTCACAAGGCTGGAAGGTGAGCGTACGGTTTATATGGTTGACTTGTCAGGGATGGGGATGTTTTGTATAATCTGATTTTACTGATTTATGCTCTTTATTTATTAATACATGATATATATTATATACAAGCTTAAATGTGATATTTTACCTCAAAGAACTTATTTTTGTATGTTAAATTGTATTAAGATAATATTATTTTGTTATTTTTTGTTATATTATGTTATTGGTTTTAATATAATTGATTTTATATATTATATATATTAAATTAAATATATTTAAACTAGTTAGAGATATATTATTTTTTAGATATTAATAATTTTAAATTCTTATATTTATAGTTATTTTTAATTGATTAAAATAATAATAAATATATTTTATTGTTGAAAAAATTTTATTTATTCAATAATATTAATATAAGCTAAGATTTTTATTATTTATATTAATTATTAGTATTATTAGTAATTTTTATGATTATTTTATTTAATCAAATATAAATAGGTTATAATTATTTAAATATATAATATATATATATTTATTTATTTTATTTTTATTTATTTTATTATTATTTTTTTTTTTAATTATATATTTATGTTATTATCAGTCATATCTGGTAAACCATCTTTTCTCTCCACCGTGTTGTAATTTCTAATGCAGCACCTGTTCCTGTGACTCTATTTTACATGAAGGTATCAAATTCAGTTTCTAAATAACCAGTCGACTCCCCTTATACCTATTTAGTTGACAGACTGCTGGCGATTCAAAAACAACTCTGTGTCTTAATCTTCACCTGGTTAATACTCACTACCCTCTTCACTAGTGTATGTGCCTCCAATTGCGTTTCATGCCCTTGGGTTCCATTGTTTTTCCCACAAGGGCATTGTTTTTTTTTTTTTTTTTTTTTTTTTGTATTTGTTCCTCACAAAACCGTTCCTATGCGCAGTCTATTACACATTTCTTCTCCTCCGCTCATAAGTCTCACATGTTGGTCACTGGACTCCAGGACTTTCTTTGTTGCTGACGATTTCTAATTCACCTTTTTTTTTGGTGTTTCCTCAGCCAGGTTCGAGTTTCCCAACAACACCATTACATATTCCTACACTTCACAGACGAAATATACAGCAAATGGCCTTCCACATTGAACCAAAACCATCTCAACTACTTTATTCATTTATTCTCTTTTTCATGTTTATCTTCTCTTTTTTGCTGTACACATAGGGTCTATACTTTCCGATTTTAGAATCTTCAAATTTACTCATCTTTAATCATTCTTTCTTCTATTGTGAACCTAAACTGCCCTAAATGTTCCATCTTGTAACACATGTTACTTTAAATCTATAACTCTTATTCACAGAATATAGTTATTATTTGTTTGTTTGTAGAACTTACTATACATTAAACACATAACATACCACACGGGTAAGGACCCGTAGCGGGCACGCCAAGACTTAGGTCTCTTTACTCCACTCAATATTCACCAGGGCCAAATCCTGCAAGATTGCACTAACTTCAAATACTCGCATCATCCTTCCTTTCTTCCATCATAGCCAATCTCATAGTTAACTGGCGATGTATCGCTTATATTATATATATATATATATATTTGTATATAAGATATATTATATATTATATTACATAGTATATATATCTATTATTATTTTTTTTTTTTTTTTTTTTGTTGTTATATGTGTAAGATAAATAATTATTTATAGGTATTATTATTTATTTGTTAAATTCCGAATGTTGTTTGTTAATTTGATATTTATAACAACTTTTTTTACTATTATTTATTTTAATTATCTTATATCTATTACTAGTATAATGATATAAGTTATTTTGACATTTATTATGTTATATAAATATAAGTTATTATTAACATATATATATCTATCATATATATAATTACATATATATTCCATAATTATTTAAACCATGTCACTTGACTGCTCTACTCATCTAGGCATCATTCACGACTGATTCTCCACTCAAACCATAACTTTATCTTCTTTCTATTTCGGCTTCGAGTATCCCCGTGTCGCTTTTTTACAACCCTGGCCAATCTTTCTAACCAACCTGGGGTCTCATAGGCTCTATGTCTCTTCAGGGATTCATACTTCCACATAAAACATAACTTGAGGTTTTATATTATATATAATATTTTATATATATTTATTTTATTATAGTTATTATTTTTAGTTTTTTTTTAGTATTATTATATACATATAATAGTTTATTTATATACTTATATTTATATAGGTATTATTATATATATATATGCTTTAAATTGTTTTATTATACTATATTTTATAAAATAAGTTTCTACACCTTCACGGCATACCTAGCAAAACAACTATTGGTAGTATAGTGTATATTTTCTATCCTAGGATTTCGAAACTAGGAAATTGGAACCCGCTGGTTACTGTTTTGCATGTACTGACTTCTTTATTTTCCGGTTCGGCCCTTTATTTTATTCCTGTTGTTAGTCCATACGGTATATATTATTATTTATTTTTTTATCATTATTATATTTATTATTTACTTTACTATTTTCTATTATTTTTTTATATATATTTATACGTATCTTATTATATATATATATTTACTTAAAAATACTTATATTATTATATATATATATATATTATATATATATATATATATACTATATTTTAGAGTATATTATATTATATATATATAGTTATTATTAATTAATTTAATTTCTGATATATATTAAATATATAATATATATTATATATTATATACATAGCGCGATGATGTGATTTGATTGGATTTGGAGATGTATAACAAAGGCCGTTTTATGGGAGGGGTATTTGTTTCCGAGGGATTGTATGGAGAGCATTATTGTAAGTGACCTGTTATGAGTATAGGGTGAAAGGAGGATACATGTAACTGTAAGTATATAGGGTAATTAGTGGATTGAGCTGTTGTATATGAATGATAGATTTTGCCGGCTTAATTGTTGGTCGAGGAAAAGTGTTCGAATGATTGAAACTCGAAGTGAAGCTCGATTCTGAGGAAGTACTCAATGGGTGCGTTAATAAGTTGGTATAGGATAGTGTGAGATCAATATCTGTACAGTTGAATTTGTACAAATGATTGTGCATTGTGATGAGGGGATGAGTAAGAATAAATTGTATTAGGATTTTATGGATTTGCAACAGCGTATTATAGAGTTAACAGGGAAGTTTAATGGCATGTGTTAGTTCACACTAGTGTTGGTTGGTAATGTTCTTTTGAATGGAAATTCATATAGTAATGTATGTACGATAGTGAAGCGTGTTGTTCATGGCGATTGGTTTAATTAGATAAGCTTGCAATGTTGATTGGTTTAATAATGGTGGGTACGAGTGAGAAAGGGTATGTGCTTAGATCTCCTTTGCGCGATCCAATCTTTATTATTTATGATGTAGGTTTGAAGAGAATTAGAGGTAAAGCGGTATTGGACAATGTTAGTGTTAGAATGGAAGGAATATGAAGAGAGTGGAGGGTTCTTCTTGAGCTATTATATGATGGATGTATTTTGTTTTGTGTTGGCGAATCTGAAGAGAGTTTGAGATGACTGGTAGAGAGATTTGGTAGGTATGGAAAAGGAGGGGTTTGAAAGTATATCGTGAGATAAGAGAAAGACATGTTGGGCTGTAAATAACGCCCCTTTTTGCATAGTCCCCGTTCGGTGCGGGGGGTTGCAGGAAGCCGAGACGGGCGCAGGTGGGCAAGAGTGGTTGAGCATCATTGTTCGATTGAAAAACTCCATTAATTATATTGCTTGCGCGCGCTCTCGTCTCTCTTATATATATGTATATATATATATATATTTTTAATATATTAGGCATATTATATTGCTGGGTATTATATATATATATATATATGTAATATATATATATAATAATATATTATTTAGTATATATTTAATATATATTAGTTATAATATATTATATATATATATATTACGATTTTTTAAGCCGACCTAAATTGATATTTTTTTAAAATATCATATATCGATATATTGATATTTTTATATATCGGCATCCCTAGCGCGTGAGAGGGTGCAAACTTTTCGCCACGCGGCATTCACGGGTGAGTTTAAGAAGGACAATTCATGAATGCCGCCAACAGCCATGTGCTATGGGATTCTCTTTCTTTGTATCAAATCAGTTGAGTTCGTGTTAATTCTTCCCGTGTTATTCTCTCTGTGGTCAAGTGTAAGTGTTTGTTTTATTGTGTCTTTAATTTTTTGTGTTTAATAACATTGAAAATTATGTTTAAGAAAATTATTTGTGTCGTAGCCAATTGTGGTGCAGAAATTCGCGTAAAAAGTAAAAAGAAGATGAAGAAGGAAAAGCAAAGAAACATCCGAAAATGAGTTTATTTTTTTCAAAGCGAGACGGGGTAGTAGTAAGTATAGTATACAGCTACTGCAACTATTTTTAGTGATGATACGATTACAGATTGTGATAAAATTAAACATGAGCATTTTAAGCCTCCGGAGAGAGGGGAGTTGTGGAACAGTCTAGGAGAAAACTGACGTGGGTTCGTTGCTGTGGGAGCCAGTCAAGTAATAAGCGGATTAATCATTGTCTTGGAGTCCTCGATTATACGGCGTTTTTTGAGCGAAATGGGCTATGCATAAAATTCTAAGAAAGGTTGATATTTTTGGTATTGCAGTTATTGATGATAGGAATTGAGAATATGTATTATGGACGGAGACTGGTAGATTTTGTGACACATAATATATGCGATAATTGGGCTGTTTTAGTGTGATAAATGAATTGTATTGCAGGACGATGTTTAAGATATCTCAGGGTTTAATGTTCAAATCTCATGTGATAAGTGCCCCAGAGGAGCCGTTTCCCTATTAAGCAAGCCTATAACTAAACAGAGTCATTTTTCAATTTGCTGACTACAATATTTTTGTAATTTTTTTTTAAATAACTAAAATAACAAGGGTCCACAAATAAGACAGATTTATGTTTTGTGTATCTTTTTCTCCGTAGTTGCAGCTCTAGAATGTGTGGGTATCTGCGAACCTTGTTGGTCTCTTCTTGCCGATATTGAACTCTTATGATTCTGTGCTGAGACGTGCTTTTGGGTCAGTCATGCTGCTGAGAGATCTTTTTTCTTCGAGAGATTATATTTAACTAATAATTATAGTATTTTGAAACAGTACTCTATGTACGATACCGTAAGCGTTATATGTTGAATTGGCGTATCACTTACATTAGAGTATGATCGGGCTCTGTGCGCACTGTGACTTAGATATAGGTAGATTATATAGATGCAATAGAAGATCTATGAAGTCAATAGTTTAAAAGTAACTGACAAATTTGTATGTTATTTATGTAAGTTTTTGCTTTTACTTTGCACAACTAAAGTAATATATGAATGTGTCCGTATATATATTTTAAGCATCTGCAATAATGATACCTCTTCCGTATTAATATGATTAGATATTAAATTATTATCTATTATGTATAATATTTTGTATTTTATATATGTAACTATTATAAATATACATTATATATATTATTAGTATTGGTATGATTGATATACTATTGTTAATATTATATTATGTATTATGTATATGTATATATATTATTAGTATATATTATTTAGATAGGGTATAAGAAAATTTTTAGCGGTTATAGTTATCTAAATATTTATGAGAGGTTTTCGGTGTGGGTGTTTTGTTGTAGTATATGGTAGATAGTAGTTATAGTATAATTTATTTGAATAATAATATATTAAACCTTTTTTTTCATTGTGTAAATCGACAACCTCTGTAATTTGGTGTAGCTAATTGTGATATTTTTCTTTGTATTACAATTTAAAACGTTTTTTGTCATCCTAGTTCCAAAACTCTATCTCCATGCCCGGTCAAATGACGTTATAAGGTGGAGCTGCAACAAATAATTTCGAGGGTAAAGGATCGCGGGAGTGGTCTATACTTGAACCTTATAGAGCCACGGAGAAGGATTATGGTTAGTGTGAGGACAGTCCTCGTTGTGCCGTTATTTAGCTGGTGAAGTAGCTGGAAAAACAGTTCTGTAAGAGTGTTAATATTTAAGATATACGTGTTGTGAGAGGTGGAAATGGAGGCGTGATGAATGGCGAGGAGTGTAAGTAGTGTTTTCTAAAGTTGTGAATCAACAAGTGGCGTGGTAAATTTATATATTCGTAGTGGATTGTAAAAGACAATAGCTTGAGTTCTGCTTAGTATTGTGCTGTTTACCTTTTCGGTTATGTAATAGTATTGGGACATGGCTGTGAATTTATCTTATTAGTTTTTTATACGATTTAAAGTACAATGTGTTCAGATGAACAACTTTAGGGGACAAAAGTTATAGGTTTTGAATATAAGTAAGTGAATAGAAAGAGATGTAGAGAAAGAGAGTATATACTGTTGAGTTTTTGTTGTGTTTGGTTTGCGGAGAATGGGGTTTAAATGAGATGAAGTAATATGAAACGTCTTTGAAACGTAAGTGCTATGTCGAGAGTATATGAGAAATGAGATGATGAAGTCAGATCGTTTAAACGAATTTAATGGATAGCGACCAGAGAGATGTGAGACCGTGTGAATGGAAAAGTGAGAGTCAGAAAATGGAATGCCTGAATTGAGATGAAATGTGAATTTGGCAGAGGCGAGAAGAAGGTCCATATATGTAGTGAATGGCGGGGTTTGTGAGGAGGTTATAGGTTGGTGTGTCTTCCAATACCTGGCCTAGATATGAAAGTCTCTGACCACACGTTACGGAAAGAGTCATACTCTGAGTGTTCATTTCGCGTTGTTCCCCGGTGAATGTCTCTTAGGGACTTTTTGTGGGTTTAATTGAGGGTTTTTTTCTGAGTGCCGGTTTTACGATTTTCACTTAATTTGGTATATTATGTGAGGCTTGCCATAGCGTGTGGCATTTCTTTTATACTTGCATTCATGTGGTCTACGACTTATTACTTATGTTTCGTCAAGTTTTAGATGTTTGTTCATCGTTACGCGTTTCCAGTCTGGTGTTAGATGAATGATGATGATGATGATGATGATGGATGCATAGAGGATTTAATTCCGATGGAGGGATTGGATATTGGATGATGGATGATGAGTAGTGTTTTTGAGTGATGAGATGATGATGATAGTGATGATTGATCGATGTATGATGTATTGATTTGATGATCTGGAGTGAGTTGATGAGGATGATGATGATGACCCTTAAATTTATTATTATATAAATGAGAGCGTTGTGTTATAGTTGTTATGTGCGTAGTTGTTATAATAAGATGATTTTATAATAATATGTAGTATTAGGGGTATGAGTGTCAATATTATTTTTGATTTATATATATAGATATAATATATATAGAACTTAGGTACTTACAGTATTTTTATATATTATATATATATATTATATATGGTATATGTTGTTTATTTATCTCTTAATTCTAGTTTTTATTGAGTTAATCTAATAGAATATATTTAATGTAATTTTTTCTTACTTATATTATATATATAGTAGTATTAGTTATAGTAATACGTAGTTTTTATATATATGTGTCTTAATCGTATTAGGGATATTTATGGTATTTTAATTTCTATTTATATATTTATATTATATATTTGTTAATATATGTTTTTCTAGAGGTATATTAGAATCTTATATTTATTTATATATATATTTATATTTTAAGATGATATTTAATATATATTGTATATTATATATGATAGGATTATATATTATTTAGATGGTAGTACGGTAGTGAGGAGATAATTTATTTGAATACGTTAATTATCAATATATATTGAGTAGGTATTATTTGTAGGAGACACTATCTATGTTGGAGGTGATAGGTCGAAGGGGGAAATATCAATCTTGTGCAGTTTAGGGTAATTATTATTTTGTGTATTCTTTATTTTTTTTATTAGTGTATTTAAATATTTATATGAAATTTAATGCGATTCTGTATATAATAACACTACCAATGATCATTATTATTTAATTTTGAAAAAAAAAACGTCATCGGATTAGTTTTAGTTCAAATGTCAAAGCCAACATGATTGGTCTATGTGACACTTTTACAGAGCGGAGATGATGCCCTTACATTTGAGGATGATAAACTTGTTGGAAAATATGACCTATGTTGAGCCTGAGGATCGTCCTTGTTTATCTACATACTGCGTGTTTGGAAGTATCAAAAAGCATTTATATCCCGTCTTCTTGTTTTTCAAGAATAGCTGGAAATTTCTAAATTGAGAATCACGAAACCAGAGAGTATATATTTTGACTCTCGTGGGCTCGATTTAAGCCGTTCTTCGCCGAACGTAACGAAGATTGTATGTTTTAGCTATATTTTGTTTAGATCTCCTGGCTTTTATTTTAGTATATGATGATAAATTCTCTCTCACTTCTCGCTCGCGGAACGTATTCCGTGTTTGGTGGTTATTAATTTGGCTTTCTGCTCTTTTCTCTCTCTTTACTGCTGCTTCCATTCTCTGTCCATGAATCCTTATTTTATCTTATCGTTTATTCTTATTGCAACCTGCTAAAACAGTCACAAAGTCTCTAAATCTATCGTATACTAATTCCTATACAATCTTTATCTCTTCTTCTTTCCCTGCTAGTCTCTACTTCTCTATCTATATTTATTAGCTAGGTGTGATTGTTTGTGTAGTTGTCTAGTTAATGATTATTAGTATTTACATTATATACTAATTATATATATTAAAACTTAGTATTAATAATATATTAATATTATATTATTAGTATTTTATTTCTTATTATTTTATATATATATATATATATCTAATGTCTATTCTTAATTCGCTGTCACCCGGTTATTGAACCTAATTTTTTAAAATAGATAATCGGCGCGTTATATCGATAAAGGATTAATTGAACCTATAATCCTGAAATTCTCCACCTTAATTTTCATTTGTTGTTTCTGTAATTGCTATATATGAAATAATAAAACAAAAAATTACATTATCATTACTAATATAAATTAATTTGTTTATTTAGTTATTTAGTTTAATTTAATATATATTTATATATTCGATATCATAAGCAAAAGGGTTAGCACTATGACTAGGTTATTATCTATGAAGGTATTCTACTTATTTCTTTTTTTTTAAAATATTTAGGTAATTGTTTTTTAAGTTTTTTTTTCTTATGGTATATCTAAGATTTTTCCCCTATTTTGGCTTTTAGCATTTCACTTCAATTTTAGCCGGTAAATTTTCTGTTCGGCATATTTTCTAATCAGTTCAAGGTAATTGATGGTATTATCAATATGGAAGCTTAGGAAGCGCATGAATGACTATATTCGTCATGAATCCAGTAGTAGATGGTATTATATTATGTACTATATATGTATTATATATATTTTTGTACCTTTTACTATATTCATGGATTATGCGTATGTATTAATATGGGGGTTTATATTATGCTAATAATTTTCGTTGATTATAGTTATATCTTTTCGAGTTTATTTTATGTATTATGTAGCAGAATATATATATAGTATATTATATGTTAATAGCGTTACGGATGATTCTCTGTTCTTGGATTATAATTTAATAATATATATAGTGTTATATTATGTGTGTGAAATAGCTATATTGTCCACACTATATCTAAGTAATTGCATCGAAGTTCCATGTGGTGGATGATATATATATAGTATATGAGATTGAATAGTTAAAAGGGGTGCCGGAGCGTATAAATTAGTTTGCATTTTATTAGTATTAGGGTATTGTTTAACATTTATATTATACTAATGTATTATTATAAGTTATTATTTATTTGAGTGAGAGTGGTTAGTATATGGGAGGGAGTATTATATGTGTAGAGATGGGTGAGTATAGTATATTATATATATTATACAAGTATTTATTTCAGTTGGTTAGGGCACGGGGCGTTGATTGTATTAAATAATAAATAATAAACAACGATAATTAAATTGTTAATTAAAATATTATCTATAGTTTTAAATTAATTATTAATTTAATTACTGTTTTTGTATTAATTCATATGTTTATTAATATATATTATTATTACATCTTAATATACGGCTCATCGCTTTATTATATTAGGGAATTATTGGTGGCGAAACTATGAATTATATTAAATTTAGTGTTATATGATTTATTAGGGTTTGAGGTTAGGAGTAGTATATGTGGTTATGCAAAGGTATATTTTAGTAAGTTTATAGGTTATTTTTATATATATATTATCTTATATATTATATATAGTATAAATATTATTAATTCTAAATAAATATTATAGTAGTAGTATTAATATATAGATAATAAATATAGAAGAGGTAATAGTATTATTCTTATTAATTATTTTATTATTATATAAGTGTTAGTTTTAAATGATTTAATATTTTTATTTTATATATTTATTATAATTGTGGTTAATAATATGTTAAAGTTTTCAATAAAGTATTGGGTACTTAATACTGATGATTTACCTATTTGGTACTTTTACTTGAGCAAAATTCTAGAGTTATTTGTACCTTGTACTTTACTTGAAAAATGTACTTGAACCCAGCCTGATAATCTATTATAGTATATATTATTAGCTATATATATTAATTTATTTAGGTACATAATTATATATGTATTATTTTAATATGTTTTTGGTTTGTTTTTGGTTTTTTTTTTCTGTTTTTAATATAATAGTTATATTTTTATTATTGGAGTAGTATAAAGTGGCTACGTACTGTAACGGTCCACATTTCTGCGGACGGGGAAGTTGGATCATATTAGAGATTTCGCAGGTAGAGCTCCTTATAAGCTGTAAACACTCGTAGGGGAGCTATGTCCCCGCCCTTGAGTACGCCCTATGTGAGTAATCAGTTTAATATAGTATTGTTCTATTATACAATACTTATATAGTTACATTTAGTTATTTGTAGATATTTTATATTTTAATAATTAATTATTTTTTATAAATATGATTTTAATTTTTTTGTTTTTATTATTATATTCTTATTCTTTTTATAATTATTATATTTTTGTTAATTTATTTTATCTTATATATATAATAATATATTTATAATCCTTTTTCTTTTGGCTATTATTGTTTATATTATTATGTCCTTTCATCTTGTATCTATATTATTCTTATGTTGGGATACGTTTTCTTCTCTGTAAGAGCTTATTAAGGGTGGTCTTCGGTTGGAGCAAATATATTGCGATTTTTTTTGGATTTTTTTGTTTTATCAACTTAAAACACTATGTCTTGTTATGACATCTAGAGCTCGTGAATTTTAATCATATCTGTCGGCTGAGTATACGCCCTGATATAGATGAGAGGTTGATCGCATTACTTCTAAATGAAATGTTTTTTTATCACACATAAACAATGGGTGTTATGAAATGGCAGATCAGTTTGTAAAGTGGTCTATTATTTAACTGTGTTTTATTGTTCTGAAAACAATACTATGATAGCACGTAATATTATTCAAAGGGAATAAAATAATTATATTATTATATGTGAGGGAATCCTGTGTATCGTTAGATAAGCCTTGACCTGGGTTTGTTGAGTCTTATTCAACTGACATTTTTTTTTGGTTCCTTGAGACTCTGTATTTTAGTTTGGAAAATTTATCTCCTCCATATAACGCTGAATGCCGCTAAATTCTTTTTTATAACTATCACTTATAGTGTTGGTTTCAGTTGTTAAATTTCATAAGTCATGAGCAAAAGACCAGAAAGTCGCCTTGTCCGTTTATAAAGGTCTTGTTGTAGAGAAGTGTGTAATATTACAGATAACATACAACACAAGTTCCTAATATTACCAAATCCTGTTGTATCATGCACTTGACGTCATCTCTATGACGTGAAATATTGTATTACGTTTTGGTTTTGATAATAATTTAATTATTAATTTTCGTCTGTTGTTGATTTTTTTTTGGTATGAAATTCTGGTGAATTACGATATTCTTCATGGGACTCGATCTCGAAATTAACATTTTTTCCCTAAAACTAATTATTGAGTCTTGTACTATAGTTAAGCTAATAGTATTCCTATATCCCTAATAAAATACTGAGAGATACAAAACTAGAAGATAATATGTCGGGGTAGAGTATATTTAATTTATTGTGTTAATATTCCTTCATCCATCTGAAGAGTGCATGAAAACCAGTTGGCAATGTATAATAGAATGAAAGATTTTTTATCAAATTTTCAAGATTAGATAGATTCCGTGCGGCTGTAGTGTGATTTCTTGCCATCTTGTAGAGATCACAGCACTCTATAGGTCCTTTATTTTGAATCCTGCAATGGATGTTCTGAAAATAAGTATTGCATATTTAGTTGAGAACCTCATGTAGTTTGTAGAGGTGATATTTATTTAATCCTTGTAAGTTTAATAGGTTTGTACCATTCTACAATATGCATTTAATCACTTTTAAGCTTTGATTGAATTAACTGAGATTTGAATTTGAGGAGTATCCAAACTTGACTCTTGTTTGTTTATTCATTTTGTGTTTTGAACCTTTCTAATTTGAGTGCCAATAAGATAAAACTGTGCTTGCTTTTTCAGGCATTCAGTTTTGGTCCTCTTCATCAGAGATCAGAGTGGGTAATTTAAGATAACTCTTCCAATTGGAGTATACGAGATTGACATAATATAAGAAATAGAGACAGGATTTTTTTCTTCCAATAAATCTCCTTTTTAATAAGCACCATCTCTCTTCGTAATCTTTATCTGTCTCATCTGAAAATCTAAATTAATTGTACTTTTCTTGAGTAACTTTTGTTACTTGCTCTAAAGCCATAAGTGGTTCCTATTGGTCCTTTTCAGGTTGATGTGTATCTAAGAACTATTATCTCTCCAACATTTTGTATTTTGTTTTGTTGTACGCACGCTCGACTTGGTATGAGATGGATCTTCCGAGCTTTGTTCTGGCGCTCTGAGAGTTAGTCTTATTATAGATTATAACAGGAACGTACAATTAACACATTAATTTCCCTGAAAGCTCTCAAATACCTATACCCTTAAAGCTCAGTTATCTCATGATTTTATGGTCTTAAGTCCTTTTGTAAATGATGATGAGAAGTTTTTATATTTCCAAATATGGGTTGTGGGTAATCTTCATTTGAATTGACTGTTCGGTTTTTTAATTGCTCAATATTCTAGTATTTAGGCTTTAAAAATTTTTTGGAGGCAAAACTTCCATAAATTATTATCTTGATGACCTATTGGTTAAAAGGTCTCGAATTGATTAACATTTTGTGATTACTATTTGAATTAACACTTTGACCCTAGGCACTACTATAGTCCCGATAATGTGTAAGTTTTATAGAGATAATAAAAATGAGTTTTATACGAGTACTCCCTTACGTGGTTTCTTACATTCTCTCCAAACTGATTCCACCACCCAACTTGGTAAATACATTGGTCTTTGGTGCTATTCACTATTAATGTTTGATTGTTTTTATTGAATTACTCATTGTTCGGAGAACATATTTGAAGACAAAGAATCTAACAGTATATTTCACCTTGTTGATAATTCCAATGGGTGTATTTTTAAAATATGCTATGTGAGTATAAATCAAGAAATTCGGTCAACACGGTTATTTGCCATTAACTTATTAATGTTTGGTGAAAGTGTTTGTGGTAATGAAAGTAATTATCAAAGTGTTTTCATCTTGAGTCATGACCATTATTATGTGTATAGGAATCTCTTTATACAGCTTATTAGGTAGATATTTCTTCTGAGGATATAGTTTATTTTAATAACAGTGAAATATTAATAGAACCTTTTTTTTGATAACTTTTTCGTCTTAATCATTTAGAGACAACAGGAGATGGCCTGCTGGGTAAAGGGTCCAGGTGCCGAGGGAGTGGCCGGCGGGGCTCAAAAGGACGCACAAAATAACTCTAAATGATGAGGATAGATTATAAGGCTTTTGGATATTAAGGTATACTGTTTTAATTTTTTGTAATGAGCTATAGTTTTGTTTTGTCAGTTTCCTGACTAAAACATATTTTTTAACAGCCGCCTGTGCCTTGGTAATCGACTCTAGACATGACCATGCTTATGTCTTTCGATTGAATTTTGTGAGTAGTGGTTTTTTGGAACACTACAATGTGTTGACATCTGAATGAAAGTCTCTTATGATTAATCTAGTGAGGAGTGAGTTACTCTTTGCAAGTAAAGATTGGGATTCCCGACACCATTATCATCATCTATCGTATAAAGTGTTTTTAGGCAAATTACGCGTTCGCTTTTGGATCGGATTTAGGTCCTTTTGATCATCTTATGAATGCTACGCTTTTTTTAGTTAAGTTTGATTGAACTCAGTGAAGAGGGAGAATTTTATCTTTTTGATTGAATTTTGAAGTAAATAATTATCTTTGGCAGAAAAACAATGCGTGGCATGGCAGTTATCGTTCAACCAATTAGAGTTTGGGCTTTCTGATCGTTCAACATTCTGTCATTCCTATTTTGTCCTTGTATCTCTGTGACTTATTTGATTGTGAAATGATTTTTGGAAGTAATCTTTTATAAAGCCTATGCACACTTGAGCAGTCTTTAAAGGGTAACAAAGACTGATAAGTAACAACCACAGATGTGTGACAATGTAAAGTCTTTTCCTTATTGTCCTAGTGAAACTTAATGTTTAATAATATGGGTCCAGATTGCGTAGGATTTGATCTATGTAAGAAATCAGATTGACCTGCTTTTCAGCATAAATGAGTTATTATTTGAAAAGAAAGTAGAGCGCCTTGGTCAAACCACGATTGTCTGGTAATTTTTTTCAGAGTCCTGTTGGGTTCAGCAGTATGATGTAAGTCATAAGAATATGAATACTTGTATTTCGTGCTCAACTTGATTTTATGATTTGTGTATGTAAATTTTTTTCTGTCAGAGTATATTTATTTATATTTAATACAAATTATAAATTATATATTTTTATTTTTTGCTACTTTAAATCCCGAAGATCTAGGGAGCGCCATGATGAGAGCATTAGCTCTATTGAATCACTCTCACAACATATTCACCGCGTGGAGCGATAGGATTATGGTACATCAGAAGAGATCAAGTATTCTCAGTACTTTCATATGCTTTCTCTGTCGTGTGAAGTAAAACAATAGTAATAATATTTATTTGTAAATAATCAGTGCATTCATAAGAAAATATTCTATCAATCATATAAATTCAGTGAGCAAGAAATATGATAAGTATATTCCATTACTTTATACTGTACATCAAATACGAGTTCTGGAAAACCTACATGAGATCTGATTACCAGTAGGTTACTAACCTTCTTACTTTTCATTTCAAATTTTGCCATATTATATCTTAAAGGTCCTTCTGATTCTTCTAGATCTCAAATTTTCCAATGGCTCTAATGTAATACTTAATGTGTCTGAGCCAATAAGGATAAAAAGACTATTTAACATTGTAACACTCTGTGGTTTGTATTCTCTCAGTCTTTGTTTACATTTAAGATTCTGAGAAGTGTGCATACGCATTATTAAACGTTAACCTCTAGACAAATATAACAAATTCATTAGCTTAGGGGCAGGAAAGGGCTGGATGTGGAGTTTGTGATCTGAAAAGCCAAGCCTTTATTTGAGGTTGAAGATAATGCAACAGGTCAGTGCTATTGCTTACATCTCTAAGGAAAGATTGATTTAGTTATGATATTTTCTCTCTAGATAATCCTAATAATGTTTGATATTTCCCAATCTGCGGGTGAGATACAAATTCTTATGGTTTATTGATGAGATTGATTAAAAGGCCTAATCAGATACCAAGAGAGATAATCCTGCCAAACAACACTTTTATAAATTATAATGATGATTGATAATATCAATTTACATAGATTGGTCAAGTGAGATCATCATCTTCACTAAGATTTAATCATAAGAGACTTTCATTCTAGATTTGGTCAATCACTTTTGAGGTGTTTTTCAAAGACGTACTATCAGTATTCAATCAGAGCTCTGGCTTCTGGATAACCAAGGCCAGGCAGGCTGTATAGAATGTTTTTGTCTAGGTAAAAAAGATGTATGAAATAATAATTAATAATTACCTCTCTACTTTAAAATATATAATTGACTTAATCTTCCTCACATACTAGATTAGATATTTTGTCGTCTCTTATGTGAGACAATTACGTGGCGTGTAACTTAATTACAGGGCTCATATTCAGCGTTTGTATTATGATTATCAGTGTATAAGGAATTTCAAAAAAGGGTATCTATTAATTCACCTTCTTAATATCAGAGTATTACATGTGATGTCTCTTTCTCAATGATGTCCACTGAATCCTTTTTTACTTTCATTTCCGGATACGTTATCACGTAGATTATTTGTGGCATATATTCGTCCCTAATTTGTTACTCGATATATATACCAGGAATTTCAAAATCAAAGGTTGGAATATTACTGTTCAGATACTTTGTGGGTACATAATTTAGTTTTTCTCCGAACATAATCGCTGTATTTTGCATATATTCATCAAACGATTACAAGATTCCAGTCTATTACAGTTGGGTGGGATCAGTTTGGGAGAGAATGAACGAACAGTTAATTGGGAAATGTCTCTTGATTAAATAAACTTATATGTGCTAATGGGGCAGTAACCTTAACTTAAGTGTTCAAAACTGTTAACATAGTATTCTCAAATATCACCAAAATGATTATCAATTCATAGACTTGTGAGAGCCGAGATTAGTGTATCAGATAATGATTTCGGGAAGTTGATGTGCTGTCCAACAATTCCTTGTTGAAGCCTGAGATGCTATAAGTCCTAAACCCAATATTCACCTGAAGGATCTCCACACACCGAAGTTGTAATTGATTGACATACCTGCCTTTCTACAATCATGGAGGGGAGACTTAGCCTTAACGTCTAACACTTGTATCTTTAAGGCATATGAGTTTTGTAGACTTTCAGGGGATTATGGTTTAGTCTTGATCTGTAAAAATTGTGCCAGAAACATATAGAGATTCTCTGTAATTCAGTCGGGTGGACCAACAAGAATAAGTATGTTTGGATGATATCGTTACATGTAGAGCACCTACAAGCACTATATTTAAACGCCTAGACCTTCTGGCTTTTGGGCGAGAGTATGGCAACGTCTATTTAGTATGGTGTATGACGAATAAGATCAGGAAGTGTGTTATTCAAAAAGGGGAGATTGAACAAACCTGTACACTACTTCTATTGTCATCATCTACGCATTGGAGTTATCTAATTACTTAGTAGACGCTGAGTTTCTCCTTGTGTAGAACTGAATGCCTGACAAGCGGCAACATGTGATCTGCTCCTGTAATATTTTTCAGTAATATGTAAGAAGAATAGATAAATAGAAAAATACAGATGCATGATATGAACACAGTTAAGATCCCTCAAATTAAAATGTCGCTATATGTCAGTTCAAATGTTAATAGTGTGATTGATATGGTGATGAGATGTATACAATACTTGGCGAACTTCAGGTATTATAATATCAGCTTCAATAATTTCGAGCTTCAATTCCAAATACGAGATTATCAGGCTCAATTCATTTGTGTCGCGTGTCACATATGAAGGAGCTATGTTTAGGACGAGGCTGCATTGAGTCAGTTGTCAAGACAATCCTTCGCAGGAAGTGGATCTGATGTGTAAAAAATTGTAATCTCTTTAATGCAATGGTTTTTGTTAATTTCATT
This sequence comes from Trachelipus rathkii, assembly GCA_015478945.1. NCBI lineage: Eukaryota > Metazoa > Arthropoda > Malacostraca > Isopoda > Trachelipodidae > Trachelipus > Trachelipus rathkii. The sequence goes on from JABUQX010043013.1 coordinate 21,643, forward strand.
CATTTTAGATTTCTCATGGGAGGATATATAAAATCTATTTATAAAATAACTACTTAGTTCTTCTGAGCATACTATTATGGAATTCTTGTAAGTGTGTTTATTTGTAGTATGGTGTATACTAGGAAGATAAGAAGAGACATTAGTCATATAATACGCTATACTCAGGTATTGTTATATCTGTTGAGCTGGAATTTTCTATTTTTCTGTCCTGTGGAGATAATTCATCAGAATTTTTCACCAAAATAATCACTACGACGGACTTAGCTTGATATATTCAGAGAAACCGTCCTATTTTAGGTCGTGGTTTTGAAACAAAAAAGTTTTTTTATATCAAAATGTAAAGATTAGTATGTTAACTTTGCTTCTTTCCCTTTCTCAACTTTAGTATCCCCACTCTATCTTTTACCTCCTACTCACCTTACAAATTTTAACCTAAATAAGGTTGTTAGTTTAATTTAATAAAGCCATAAAAGGCCGGATTTGATCTTAATATGAACTATCTAGAGCTCTCTTCATAGACAAAAATAGTACTTTTGAATAGACCAATGCAGAGCCCATAGGTATGGCCTTTAGTTGTAGCTATTTTCATGTGTGTATTGTTTATTAGTATGAGTGTTTTATTGTTTATAATAGATCAGTATTAAGTATCTCTCACTTATTAAAGTAACTAATAAATTACGTAAAAAATTTCATCAGGCCATTTCCGACACATGTTGTATTACATCTGGCCAATTGATAATTTTTTATTTTATTGTCATAGACATGAAGACGATTTGGTATGATTTTTTTTTAGTCCGAATAGAGATATATAAGAAAAAAGTAAATATTTCTTGTTAATAATTATGAGCTGCAGACGATATAATTTATAATAATATATATATTATAGTCTTATTTATTATATATTATATTATATTTATATATATTGAGTTAATATATGTAGTATTTTCTAATATTATTATAGTATATGGGTGTGTGAGTATATTGATTATTGATAGGTAATTATATATATATATAGAGTAATATTATAATTTATTATTATATATATTATATTAATAATATAAGCCATATATCTAGGGTCGTTCGTCAGGGGGGGCAGCTTGTCCCCCTTATGAAGTGTTTACTCTGATAGAGTCTAAATTGTTTTGCCGAATTTTTTGAGGGAAGTGGATCCGGAGCAGTGAAGTACGTTTTACTATATAGTATATTATCATTATATTTTATGATTGGATATATATATATATATATATATTATATTATATATATATATATATATATTTTTAAGTATAATATTATATATATCAGGCTTGGTTCAAGTACATTGTTCTCAAATAACAAGTAACATTAGTACAATATCTATGCGTTTATGATATTGTGTCTCTAGTACTTAAGTACAAGTATAAAGTAAAATGTGGTATAAGTACATAAGTTGTTTTAGGAACTTTATGGTAAAACTTGCATATTTTTTTATTGGTATTATTATTGATTATTTGAATTAGTTATATATATATAATTATATATATATTTATTTTTTATTATATATTATATTTATATGTGTATAGTTTATAGTAGTTATTATATATTATTTATTATATTATATGTTTGAATTAAATGCTTAATGCTTACTATTTTATAGCTTTTATATATTTTATTGTTGAAATGTTTGTTTTGTTATATTTGTTTTAGCGTATTATCTTCTACTTTGTATTATTATTTGGTTTATATATAAGTTTTTTATAATAATATAAGCTGGAGATATAATTACTCAGTATAAGGTGAGGTATTATTAGGTATATTTTCTCTCAATAAATGGTTTTTTATAAGGGTTTTGGATTTATATATAGTATTAATATCATGATTATTTAAAAATTATTTCGTTATTAATTATATTAATAGTTTATTGATAGTTTAGAGTAGGATGTAGTTATTTTTAGTGGTATTATATTTAGTAAGTACTTTTTTGTTATCTTTTTAATTTAGTGAAGTAATTTTATTATTTTATTTAATTTATATTTAATTCTTAGTTCTATATTATTTTTATTGGGATTAGTTATCATAGTGCAATTTATATTAGGTATGTTATTAGTTATATTTTTATATTGATAGTTAAATCATTTAGACACGATAATTGCCTTTTATTTATCGTTAGTAAGTTAATTTTATATTCTTGATTTGATTATTAAATTATAATATAATATATTTTTCGTATATAATTTATTTTATTTGTTTTGTTTGTTATTATTATTTTAGTTAGATTATTTTTTTACTTTTTTTGTGTTGATGTAGTGTAAGATTAACGTTAATTAATGTTAGTATTTTAGTATATATTTATTTATTATAATTATTAAATTAACGTGCTTGTAAAAATTTGTTGTGTGTAAGTTTTTATATATTTATATTGGTTGTGATTTTACTTGTATCTGCTACAACAATGGGTTTGTTTATATAGTATATTTTACTTATCTTAACTTGTATCAGTTTCCATTCTGTTCTTGCCATACCATTGCTTTTATTAGTTTGCTGGATGGTTTTTTCCATTCATGGAGCGATGTTCAAACGCTGTTTTTTCGGAATACTCCTATCATTTTTGGTTTATTAATTATTTAGTAGGTATCTATGTTAAACTAAGATTTTTATGGTTTGTGTAGTTTTATTTTTTTAAGCCATTTCTATCGTTATGATGAAATTATACTGTAGTTTGATCTTTTTTATTTCTTTTTGCTATTTAATTTTCTTGGAGTGTACTAATTTTTATTAGTTAAATATAGATTATATATATTTATGTAGAGGATATGGATCTATTTATTGATTGTATTAGTTATAATAGGTTGTATATATGTATGTTAAAATTTTTAGTTATCGTTTATATTTATTGATTCAATGGTTTGCGTATTAGTGTCTCGTCCTCTCCACTTACCCTCCATGTTATTGATTATACCAGGGATTTATAGAAATACCGGAACTTTTAAAGTACATGAATTTTTCAATAAAGATTATTGATTTGATAAGATGGCTATTAAAATTCAATAAATTTTTCTGTGGTTTATATTAAAATCAGCTTTCCTATCTTCTTAAAAATATTTATAAATATAAAAGAAGTAAGTTATTCTAAATTTTGTTAAAACTAATTAAACTCAATACTATACCTTTCTTATTATTATCTTTCTATTGAGTAGGTTTATGAGAAATATTCTTAATTAATCCTACTAATACTCTATATGATAACTCTTTTACTTACTTAATATTATAATGGTTGAAAATTTGTTGGTATTTATTTTTATTTATTTTGTCAACCTTCTCATTGGTCTAAATAAAAGATGGTAATTGTAAACGCTAATATCCCAAGAGGATGATTGTACATAGTCTATTATGTACATTCAATGTGTATGGAGAATCTCTTTTAAGACTAAAAGCTTCTTCCAATGACAGATTAATTTTAATGAATTATGGCCATATTTATTATTATATAATATGTTATATGATAAGTATATTATTTAATATTATTTAGCTTGAATATAATTATAATGTAAGTATAATATATAGGTATTACTTTTTAACTAGTATTTATCTATTTTTGCATTATTGAATTTGAATAACGTTTATTAGTTAGTATTTTTTGCTTATTTATTTAGATACTTTTAGTATTGTTAAAGGACGATAGTAGAAGGAAAGATAAATATTGTGATTTGAGATAGAATTCTAGATTAGTATATGTTGTAATAGATATTGAGATTGAAGTTAACAGATTTAGCAATGGGTATTAGTATATGATAGATTTTTCGATTATGGTTTTGAATTAGGATTATGGATTGTATATGAGAATAGGTAGGTAAGAAGAAGATAGAAATGAAGGAGAATTATAATACTATTAAAAAGTGGGATCTTGGACAAATTGGCAAGACAATCTATTAAGATTTTCTTTTGGTTTATTCGACACCTCGTTATAATATTTCTTTACGATCTGTCAGTTCAAGGTTTCCGAATTGTTTCTTATTCACAAATTTTGAATAAAAGTTTTCAATTAACTTGTTTTTTGTTTTTTTTATATCACCGCAAGGTTTAAGTGGATTACTGAAGTCGTATCCCAGAATTTCTCAGTTCTACCTGACGACCACATTTGACTACATTTTTTTTTCTTCGTCTTCGGAAATATGATATTGTTATATGGTTTAGTCGTTATGCATGTAAGGATTTGCATGGCAACAACTCTATGGGTTCTGCTTGCTTTGGACATTTTGGATACTGTATCTAAATTAGCTGAATTTTTAAATTTTATGGAACCGAATTTGTTAGAGTTTTATTCCTCCACATTTTTTAATATTTTATGTTATATTAAAATTGGAAGTGGTATATATTGGATCCTCCCCTCAATTTTAAAATCTTTCTTTTTATAATTTATTTTATATCACTTCTAGTGAAAGAATTTAAGGAATGTAAAAAATTTAATAAATAGGTGTAGACAACCTAAGCTGTGCAAGTTAAGCAATAAAATCTGTGGGGGTGGTGGTATTTGCTCTCAAACTCTGGGTTCTTTCAGGCGCACTAAGACTTCGCCCCGATGTATTATATTATATATACTTTATTGAACTTATAATAATAATGAATTATATATTATTTTAGGTATATTTATTATATTACTGTATTATTTGTTTTGCTATAGGATTTGTCTTATTTAGTTTATATTTATTATATTTTATGATTATTTTATAATTGACTTATAATATTACTGGTGTTTATAGATAGTTAAGTGCGCTTGAGTAGGTACCTTTTATATTTGTTATATTGGTATATTATTGACTGCTTAGTATTACTCTAATTATTATATATGGCTTATATAAACTATGTAGTTTATTTAATTAGGTTTATATTATTATTTTATAAGTATATATAGTATATTTATATTTTTAGATTGTTTTATTAGTATATATACATAATATTTTCTTTAATTTACATTAGTTAAAATATGCATGATTAGTTTATGTAGACGTTTATATTTATTATTATAAATAGAATTAAAAACTTTTTTTTATTATACGTATTATAAATTATATTTATTGAAGATTTAAGGAAAATATATCATTTATAACTATACAATGGTTGATAAAATATTTTTATTGAATATTTAAGTGATATAAACCTATAGGACTGGTTTTTATTTGATTAAATAAAATTTTTTAATTTTTTTAGTTAATTATATATTATATTATTAGTTACTATTTTAATTATCTTATACATTATGTAATTATTTAATATATTTTTTTAAACAGTCGAATATAATTTTTATTTAATTAGTTTATTTTTTTTTTTATGTATTTATTATAATTTAATGTTGTTTTTATTAGTTTTATGTACTTATCATATATCAGTTTTTGTTTGTCGCATTTTTTTTATTAATCTGTGATTTGGCATTTGTTAATCAATGAATCTACTGACCTCTAGTCATTAATTCTCTAATTCTCAAGTCTAAGATGTCAAAATCCATTGTTTCAATTCGGATCAATTCATCATTTCATCAATCTTCGATTTTGCGATCATTTTACGATTATATGGATCGCGAATACCTCATCTAATCTAATTGCATCTAATCAAATCATGCATCATCATTCTGATCTGGATAGTTTGTCATCATCTATTCATTCATTCTATTCTTATTCATCTATTTTTCTCTCCCCCAGCTAGTTAAGTTTGTTCGTGTATTAACATGCCGACCATAACTAGTTATATTATGTAGAACATACAATAGACCAATAGGAGAATTATGTCTCAAAGCCTTTGTTTTGCACTGTGGCCCTACTTTTATACCAAATGGTTATGAAAATTCGTCATTTCAATAAGATCTGCACCTAGGTTCCTCTAATAGGCGTTTGTGACGGTTGATCACCATTAAAGCACTCATGGTTTATGACATTTATGTCTAAATGGTTTTGTATTCTATGTTGCCCAGTGATACCTCACAATCCCATAAGATCATTGCTCCTACTAATTAAAATCTCTCACCGAGCTCATATCAACCCATATTATGGCACCTTTCTTCTTCCCTCTTAGCCAAACTTGCTACTGTTTTCTTATTCCTCCTAGTTCTCTTCTTTCGTGTCTCAATCACACTTTTCCTTCGTGTTCCTTACACCTCTCATCATGTTCGATTGACATTATTCGTTAATCCTGACTGAATGCTTTATGTTATTACATCATTCCATCCTTTTCCAATATGTACAGACGTTTCAACGTAACTTTCATTCATTTCTTCTTCTATTTACCTGCTCATGCCAAATCCTAATACATAATTCTACTTGAATTTAACTGTATTCTTTGTCCTCATTTTTTGTTCAAAATATTCGCTCCCATAACACCAACATGCCAATTAAGATATGTTCATCTCAGACACATGAAACCTATTAAATCTATATACTCTTGATTCAGTATCGATCATACTGTTCACCAATTACGATTATTCGATACTATAATGATTTATTTACTGTTCAATCATATACGTAAGCAGAAGGCTCAGGACATTATTGCGGCCCTTTACATTCCACCCAACTTAATTTTACTCGCGCGATGTCCTACCTTTAAGGTCCTTTTCTTACTAACTTTCACACTTACACTCTGCATTCATTTCTCCTCCCTTTTCCATAAATACTAGTATATATTTTTATATTCAAAATTTCAGGGGAATACATTTTTCCTGATCTCTCGCACGAAGCTAACACCAAACTTCACACATACTGGTCCCCTCCATCAAACTCATGAATCTCTCTTCATGGGCCTTAAGCTAGTGTTCATGTTCCACCTCCGACTGTTCTGATGCTTTTTCGCCCTCATTTTGTTGTATGTTTCATGGTGACGTTTTTTGATGTAAGATTGTTTTTTGGTGTTATAACTGTACAGAAAAGGTTTTCTTGTTCTAACTCAGGGAAGAATGCACATTAGTCATATACAAAAGGATAACAAGATGTGTGATATCAATGAAATAAAGTTTAGATAGTTATTTATTCTGATATTAAAAATTCAAGTGTCAACAGTAGTAGTATTTATAGTAATTTTTTAATTAGTAATTAATATTTATTTATTATATTATAGAATCAAGTAGGCTCTAAGCTATTATTATATTTATTCTAATATTAAAACAGTATCAGCAAATTGATTCAACATATGTATATCTATATATAACAGATGGTCTTAAGTTAAAGTGATGAGAGTAATTACGTAGTTTGGTAATAGTGGTGTTATTTGATTGGAATTTAGTATTATTATGAATATATTTACTTTGCTTTAGTCATGAAAGGTTTATTGAAGTATTAACTATTTATGAGTTAGAACAGTTTTAAAAATGTATTATTGGTAAAATAAAATTCTGATTATGAAGAAACTAAGATAGATGCCCTCTTTTTCAAACGTGCAAATATTTTTCAACAATTTCACGTTAGTTAAACAAAACTAATCGCGTTATCAAACTATTTACAACAATTTTGTCATTTTACTTTTTGTAAACTTTTGGATGCATGGTTTAATGAAGTTTTCTTGCTAGAGAACTCTATGTTACATTACTTTCAATTTAGTTCTATCTTATCAGATAGAATCTTTATACCAATGCCCCTTATTTTAAGTACCGCGCTTAATTGTGAAAGAGTAACATTTCACAAACGTTACATATCTTTATACCTTATCTTTCTGTAAGCTCTTATGAACTATTTTCATTATTAAACTTTATTATTTAGGTTTTTAAATCTTTATGGAAAGGATCTCTGGTAACATAGAAGTGATGATGGAATGTATCAAGACAGATTGATATTGTATCTCTTATTTGATCTAGAATATTGGATGGTTAATCCTTATTTTGAGAATGTGTTGTTTCAGTTCTCAGAATTATTACTTCATGATATTCAAGATATATGTCGTGGATTCTCGCAAAACACCGGCATATTTTATTCTGTATCGAAATCTATTTTCAGTACATCGATACCTATTTAATATGAGCACGCACATATGTAAAAAATCTTCTTATTATATTCATTCTTTGTTAAGTTTTATTAATATAGGATAGTATTCCAGAAACTGAATAGAGATTTGATTATAGTGTAACTTCTTTTCAAGGTCCTGTTTTAACATTTTGTTTTATTATATTTATACAACAGAATACTATATACAAATGATACAATAAATATTTTCAACGGGACTAACAGGCCAATATCTGTATTTATCTGTCAAAAATGTACCGATATCGTATCATATTTCCATTCTATCATAAATAACTGGGATGAATGCATGTCAGGTCACCCATCCTTAGGAATTTTTCGGACTCACATTCTCCGTTTATCAGCTCAAGACCATTACTTAATTCGGGCTGTACTACTTGACTGATCCAGGCCAAGCAGCCCGTTCCGATTTTTCTCCTAGGCTTGTTACGACACTACGCCTAAAATCACTGCGCTTGAGGATGAGGCCTCATGTTGATTGTTTTCTAATCAACCATCTGTCTAATGGTATCATTCACTAAAAACTGAGTTCAGTCACGCTGCTGACTTATCATGAAGACTACTAACCAGCACGTCTCACCTTTGACTATGAAATGAATGGTTAATGCAGCATTTCCTCTCTTGTCTTTTTCTTCATCTTCTTGTTCTCTTCCTTTTACAATTCTGGCACCACTTTTACGGATTATTCTCTAGAACATTTGTGTAATACTATTCTTTTAAAAGAAAACAAATTTCACATCACCTCGTATAACATCTAAAACTACAACTTGACACAAGGAAATAACACGAAATAAACAGCTCAACTGTTTCACCAAGTAAAGAGATAATAGGCAATGCTGTTCCTGATTGTGTCCCTTAGTTCACCCGTTGATGCCTCGTTCATTGCGTTAGAGTAGACGATATATATAAAATATCAATATACGATTCCGCTGTTTTGCATCTCTGTTGCGCATATTGTTTTATCAGAATACAGAAATTAGCACTTCATTCGTTTTAAAATATCTCCATATTTATACCTTATAATATATGGTATTTAATGGGGGTTACCTAGACCAACCTAATTATATATTAATATAATTAAATTAAACAAAATAACTAAGAGACATTTATTATAAAATCCAATTAACATATTTATTTTAAACGAAACTCTAAAATAAATATAACTGATCTTCTAAATATCAGATACCTCATTTTATTTATTAAAGGACATAATATTTTCTATAGAAAAATCTATTATTTTTATTGTTTATATAATTAAATTTAAATTTTATAAAAAACGAATTGTTTTTATTTAATTAACCATTATCTAAAAGTAATATAGCGAGTATATCAGGTAATATATTATACCTGCAGTGGCAGTACAGACGAGCAAGACAGCTTTTCTCGATGTATGACAGTGGAAAATTTTGCCAGGACAGGAATGCTGCCTCCAACATGATTTTTCGACTGCCGTTCTTGTCTCACTTCCTTCCTACTTCCTGTCGACTTCTCCCTGCAACATCTAATCTTCAACGTTACTTCTTGCCAACCACTGTCTTTTCTCCTTTATACTAACGGGACCTTTACCCATTATTTCAGAACCTCCCTCTCGTACATTTATTTCTACACGCAACGTTGAGCTTCGTTTAACGTCTCTTACCTTAGTTCAATTCCTCTTCAAGTAATACTTTCCAAGTTGGGTGGGTTTGTCTCTTAAACTTCTACTCACAACCAGAAACGGGATGTATTTCACTCCTCAAGTGAGGAGAGATGTGAAACACCTCTCCCTATCATTGTATTGTCGCACCATTTCTTAGTTGCGCTCATCTCTATCATACCCATTTCATGTCACTAGACGACTCACACTCGTATTTCCTTATTCAAATATTTAAAATAACACCCGATACCGACTATTATACTCACCTATTAATTCTCGACAACATAGTGAGAAATTACTACCACACTCACTTCTCTCTCACATTCAGCGTCTATAAATCATTTACATAAACTTAATGAAACTCACTTTTTTCTACTTGTTTTTTTTCTATAACACATTATCCTTCTTCTAATCGACTCCATACAATACTGGTGAATGCCTAAAATGCAATAACGGCTTACCAAGACCTTACGTACTACCAAACTTATAATATAATCTAACATAAATACACATGACAATTAAACATATCCTATTTAATAACTTTAATTAAATTAATATGAAACTTACTGCAATTGGACAGCCATGCTTAATGCAAGAAAACTACTATAAAAAATACAAAATAATACTTTTAATTTAATTCATCCATCCTCTGACATACACTTCATACAAACTAATAACTCACACTAATATACATTAATTAATTCTTTTTCACAATATCATACAGAATGACTGGCATATTTCAAAATCATAACGATTTGGTGCAACAAAAATGATATAACCAATTTCTTAAAAATCTCGCCGACTGAATTTTTTGGTTTTCTTTTCGACCTTCAAAATCCATTGAAATGACATTTTTCGATTCCCAACCTCGAGAATTAACGACTCTCTGTAAACTTCCTTCCTTCTCTCTCATTTTCCCAAACCGCACTTAAACACTTATCCTTATTCCTCCTTCTTTATCTTTTTCCCTTCTTTCCTTCACTTACACTGTTGACTCTACTTCTCCTCTTTCCCATTCTATAGCTATACTTCTTTCTCTTCTTCTTTCACTTACTTCTTCCTTCTTCTATTCATTTTTTTTTTATGTATAATCCTATGAAGAAATAAACATTTATAATTTACATAATTAACAATCATTTATTGTTAATTAATTCTATTAATTTTATGTTTTATTCCAACGATATGAACTTAATAATAATAATTAATTACTAATTTTTACTGCTATTATTTAAATCCCTTTAACATCAATATTAACGGTTCTTAATATATCTCATCCGCGATATTTCTATTCCAACTTCTGGACTGATAATAACTCACAGTAATTCTATAAGAACGTCTATTTATTATTAATACACACTTACTTCACAAAAATAAATTTCCAATTTACAACATCAAAATCTCCAGTTTCATAATATATAATTAATATAATAAAGATAATAATATATAATATTATAAATATTATATAATATAATTAATAATTATATTAATATATTAAATATATAATAATATAATAGTATTTAAATAAATATAATTTACTAATAATTTTAAGATTAATTTAATTTATTAAGGTTATATAGTTTATAAATTTAATTAATAATAATATTTAATAATTAAATTTAATTATAATTAATAATACTAAAATTAATAAGATAATAATAATAGATTATTAGCATTAATTTCATTATAATCTTATAAATATAAACATAGCTGAGACTATAAAAGTTAAAATTACTTTGTTGACTGAGATCGGTGTATTGGGTATATATCTACTATCTATTATTTAGGAACCGCGGCGGCTTATATAATGGAAAAGCGCTGGAAGTATGGAGATTCGGCAGAATCGGTAAGCCTATTAGGTAAGTTACGAGTGAGCCGAGAAGTTACCCTAGTAGAGCCGAGAGTCTGGAGTCGGAGTCGGAGGCTGTGAAGTCGGGTTAAGCCGGTAGTCGGGTTGGCTAAAGATAAGCGAACAGACGGACACGCGCGAGTTCCCATCAAAAGTCCTCGTTTCGAAGATTATTCGACGAAATTTTTTCTCACTTTTCCTATAGGTGCTACGGGATAGAGATTTCTCACAGTTTTAGACATTCAGAATTGTTACATCACTACTTTAATAAATAATAATAGACTTGCTCCACTAAAAATTTATAAGTTGATTAATACTTTTAATTTATTAATTTAAAAAATATTATGTTATTATATATAATATTATATATATATATATATATTATTATTAATATATATATTATATATATATATATATTAATATATATATATTATATATATTAATATATGATATATAATATTTTTTTTCTGAATTAAGAAGGTTTGATAAGATTGTAGTAAAATTTGCAGGTGTTAAAAGTTAAGTAACGTATAAGAGGTAAGGTTATGTTGTAGTAGACAGTCCTCAGGTTAATATGGCTAGATTACAGCTGAAAAGTGACTAGTTTAATATTTAGAATATATATTATATTATATATATATTAATATAATATATATATATAATTTAAATATATTAATATATATATATATATTATAATATATAATATATATAATTTATATATATATATATATATATATTATATATTATATATTATATATTATATATATTATAATATTATATTATATATTATTATAATTAATATAATATATATATATATATATATTTATAATATAATATATATATATATATATATTTGGACAAAAGGAACGAATGATCCAGCGTAGTAGGAAAGTTTGAATCAGAATTTCTGTCAATTATCCTTTATGTAAACTAAGTCTTGATCGCTAGGTCTTACGTGATGTATTGTACCTTTTAATGTATATGAGTAAGGTTTACTCTATGGTTGAATAAGGAAGTATAATCTAAAAAGGTACAATTTTCAGATGACAATCTTACTGTTATTGAAAGAATTGATAAAATAGAATGAACGTATTAGCAGGTTGTATGGTTTAAAAAATAATGAAGGAATAATAAAGTTACTTGTAATGTTTTGTCATGGTGAAGATATGATATCCTGCTTAAGCATTATAGTGTTAGTGTTGAACACTCTAAGACAAAATACTAGAGTTTATAGATCGCAAAGAATTTCTGATAGTGAAATCTGAGGTTTGCAGGAAGCGAGAAGGAAATCGGTGGCAATAAATAAGGAGTGAATGCAGTTTTTGTATTGTGTTTTTCCACCTACAAGATGAACCCACATTCAGATGGCATATAGGTTCCTCCTTCCGTGAACTCCAGTTGGTTTTTTATCCACGTCTTTTTTTTTTTTTTGTAGTTCCTCACTAATAGGTGTGATTATAAGATGAAGGTTTTAGTCTGCTTGTCTTTCGATTTCAATATTCGTTGCGACTACTTTCTTGTCCTGCTCAGTACCACCTTACCCAGTCTTAAATAGGATATGTTAGATATATATATATATAATATATATATTATATATATTATATATATATATATATATATATTATATATATTATATATATATATATATATATCTTAGGTTGTAATTATTTTTCATATATTGACATTATCATATATATATTTATTATATATTATATATATATATATATAATATATAATATTATTACTATAGTACGGTATTTTTTTATTTTTTTTTATAGTATATTATATATATATATAGTATACTATTTATCGTTATATATATATATAATATATATTATATATATATATATATCTATATCTATATATAATATATATATACTATATTACTATTATATATAATATATATGATATATATATATATATATATATATTATATATATATTATATATTATATATATATTAGGTATGTTATATATATATATTTATTATATTATATGTGTATTTTTATTATCTTTATAAAAACGGAGAGAGTATGTAAAAATAAAAACCTTCCCCTTTTTTTTTTATAATTCCCCCCATAAAATAATTTTTCTAAAACATTATAAGAAAGGAAAAATAATTATCAAATATCAATATTAGAAATGTAAATAGAAAAATTATCAGGTTAAAAGTCCTTTTTGTTTTGACATGTTTTAGAGTTATGTTTTTTTTATTTGTTTTTTTTTCTTTTATCTGTTTGTGATTGCTAAATAATAATATTAATATAATTATAATAATAATAATAATACATAATTACAATATGTGTAAGTGGGTGTGATAAACTGCGATGTGTGTGAGCTTTTTGAGTTGTGTTACGTTCGTGTACTTGCTTTTGTTCATAAATTCTACTACGACTTGTTTATGATGTTTTCACTTTTCATACTAGTGTCTTTTTTTGGTTTTTTTCTATCGTACTGCACCTCTGCGCGTGTTAAATTGCAGAGCAATGATCGCTTCCGTGTTTTTTTTTGTGATGACCTGTATCGCTATTTTGTTTTGGCCTATATCTTGTTAATCGTCTGGGGTTTGTTCTAGAATCCAGTTTTAACAAGGGCGGGTGTTGAGGCGCAATATTTTTTCGTTCACTTTGTTTCCTCAGGGGGCCGTACCCCCTCATATATACACCATCCTACCCGACTTGAAATTTACCTCTGTTCGAGCTTATCCCATACATAGATTATAATTCCAAGTTTCCAGACCTATTATCTCTATTCCTTCTCATTATAGATAAAGGGTGGCTCCGCGCAAACTGTACTGTTACTACTTATATATATATATAATTATATTATATATATATATAATATAATATATATTTATATTATTAGTATATATTTATTTATTCTATATTGTATATAATTAATATATATTATAATATATATATATATATATCTATATATATATATATATATATTATGGGTTTTATGATATTATATATATTATATATATAGTGATAGACCGAATATTTATTTTGTTTGCGGATGAGAATATTGCATGTAATTACACAGTCCAAATTTAATTAGTTTTCCTTGTTTAGGTACAAAAATTGAATAGTGGTTAATTGTTATATAACCCTCAATCAAATATGAGAATTGAGTTTGTGAGGATGATAACCATGTGCTATTGGCTTTGTTCTGGTTATTTTGCAATTCATTTATACTATATTGTCCCCAATCTCCGTCCTTTAAAAGAAGGTAATGGATGCTTACTGAGTTTACTTAACAGTGAAATACAAATGCAAGTATTAACCGGTAGCTGAACTTTATTATTATTGGAATATTAAATTTTAAAAAGAAAATTTTCTGACCTTTCCTTGAGGCAAGTCTGAATGTTTCTCATCGTATGCTAAGCTAGAACCACTGTAAAAACGCTTGACTGCAACGCCTTGGTGGACAGGCTAAGTGTGATAAGATTTAACTGTGATTAATCATGATAAATCATCTCATTCACCTTCCACCATGCACAAAGATATTCAACAGGAGCAATAAATTTTTCATTAAGACACTTTGGGAATCATCCTCGAGGCATGTTTAGAAAGCTCCTCGCCTTCTTTATTACTACTTAAAAGGAAATAATTATTTTCATAACTTTCCTATGATTGTTAACTCTGGAGGAGTGTCAGACCTTCTTTATGAATTTCACAGCATTTTTTGCAGAATATAACTTTTGATTCTGCTATAACAGTAAAAGAGTTTGTTATATTCATAGGGTTTAAAAAAAAAGTAGCTATACTACTATACAAGATTGTAATATATGAGAAATTAAACCTTTTTTAAAATATTATCCATAAATAATTTCGCTTCTCATCACTACAAACATACAGTTGCTTTCAATTAATAATTTTAAGTCATCGATATCTACAAATATTAGGAAAATTTTCAGTAATTTCACTATCAGTGTGAATATATTATACAATCACTTTTACCTGCATTAATATGATTGTTATTTGAAATTTAAGTATAACTATCATTATATACTTAAATGCAAGTAACTCTTAACCATTGCTGAAGAATGATAAAGACTCCAGATACATTCCATTCAATTTACCTTCCTCTAAAACTAATCACTATTCAACTCGCCAGGTAAAATTATAATAAGCCAACGTTTCATCATGTCTTGCAAATCCCACAAGGTGGTTAGCATAAATAAACACAGAATGTTAACATTTTTTACTCACATTTTCATTCAAAACTTTGCTCCTTATCAACAGAACCATTCTGTATCTCAGCACCTTCATATTAATTTTTAAACAAGTGATTCCCTCAGCCAATTTATTAAGACTATTATTCCACAAGTTTTCCTTATGGTCTTCGAGCCCCTCACATTAAAAATGAGGTAATCGAATGCATACTAAATTATTTTCACCATTTCCATTTGAAAAACAATCTCTTTTCTAATTATTTTATTAAGATCTCAATCTTTTCTTATATTTTTAATTTCTTTAATTTATCTCTCTATCTCTCTCTCTCTCATATATATATATATATATATATATATAATATATATATATAATATATATATATAAATATATAACCTTCGAAGAAGAAAACCTAAGTAAATAGGGTGAGTATATGCGACTACCTTGAAAGGGGTGGTGAATTTCCTGGCGAGCGTGAGTTCAAAAACACACGAAGGTAAGTATAGTGTAAGCTGAGCTTTACCCCATTCCGTAATAGAGGTAATAAGGGAAAGGGTACTTCTAAGCCCTTCGGCTTAGCCTCACAAAACCCGGCTTAACACCCCTTCTAGGTAGTATATCACCCTGACCTCTACATGTATTTCACACACCTGTATATCAAATGAAAGTATTTCTGCATCCCACCTGGGTAGTCCGTAGAAATAATATATATATAAATATATATATATAGTATAATATAATGTATGTTGCGTATTTTAAAATGCGAACAGAAAAATTGGTTTTAAAAGAAAACGGTTTTATTTTTCATAAGTATTATAAATAGGATAAGTTTAATGTAAATTTTATAAGTATCTATTTTTATACTAAATGGGCGTAAATAACATTACGGATTTGAATGAGAGTAAATAATAGATAATAGTGGTGAAGATTATATAGACTTGTTGTAATGGAAAACTAACTCAGAGTAGTTTATTGCATAAACGTGTTAGTATATAAGCAATGATGTAAAATGTTAGGTATAGTGAAATGGTTAAGCTCCATAAGACATTTATCTATTTTTATATAAATGTCTACTATAAATCAGTAGTAGTAGCAAAAGGTATATAGTATTGAGATCAGCGTAAAACGATTAACTATCATATTTGTGAGGAATAATAATGTATTAGGTATACATATACAGATAGCTAAGAATGGGATACATTCATTAGTAAAGAGATTTATGCAACCATAT
This sequence comes from Trachelipus rathkii, assembly GCA_015478945.1. Classification (NCBI taxonomy): domain Eukaryota; kingdom Metazoa; phylum Arthropoda; class Malacostraca; order Isopoda; family Trachelipodidae; genus Trachelipus; species Trachelipus rathkii. The sequence continues at coordinate 38,503 of JABUQX010043013.1, forward strand.
TGGGGAAGTAGATGAATAATAGGAGATTAAAAATCAGGTACTATCTCAGGTGTACGAATAGCTGCTAGAAATATATATTATATACTATATATAATATATATATAATATATATATAGTATATATATATATATATATATATTATTTATATATATGGACATATCGAGTATTGTATGACCTTTAGCTACTTACCTTAATCAAGGGAATTCAGATGTTAGCTGATAATTCTACGCCGAAAGTATTAGTGCATGTACATAATCTTTTAGGCCGTATTATGACTTATTGATAGCGTTAAAAAATATACGATTGATGTGGGATAGCATTATAGATGTCAGTAATAAATATGATGAGATAAGATTATAGAGAAGAAGCGAGAATATAATGGAATATGGAAAGAGAAATTCTAAAAAAGAGTTTTGAACTTGTGAAAATAGTGCAAGGACTATGGGGATGAGTGCAAGAAAAACCAGAGAGTACGACTTATACGAACGATAGCTGAGCGCTTGACAGCGGATTCCTTTTTTTCGGCACGACGTGGATGAAACCTAGTGGTTAAGGAGCAATAGGCGTGTTACGTGTTACTGAACTGTACCATGAGTCAACTGAACTCGGAGTTCCATGTTATTTATTCTAAAATCCCTGAAATGATCAGATTAATTTATCCGCAAAGTATTATTTAACAAAAATCTTCATTATTTTTAACTACTCACTTAACAGAATACTAATTATATTATTATATGATTTAATAGTTTAGAATAAAAATTGTATGTGAGTTATTTGGTAAATGTTTAGTTTAAAAAACTGTTATGTGCGATATTCGCTAGGGGAGTAGGAATTTGTAGATACGAGTTTAGGATTGGAAGGAAGGTAGTTATAAGTTAAACATACGTGTAAATTGTGATAAATAAAAATCAGTTGTATTTAACTAAAAGTACTAAGCATTATAGGCTTGTATTCCAGTATGTAGAAAGATAAACAGGTTTTGATTGCTTTAAAACTGGTTATATAAAGAGTAGGAACTAAGATAATTATTATTTAATGTAAGTAAAATATAATAATAATAACATATGAAGTTTAGATGATATGGACCATGAAAAAGTAATTAGGTAATTAAGTTACGTTTTTTTTAGGGATCAGATAATTAGTATATGTACTTACTCACGTGTAAAGTAGCGGAATTAATGATTGGGGTAATCGAATTAAGGCTGGTTATTATAAGTTTTACAAATTTGATCATGGTTGGGCTTTTTATAGATTAAATCAAAATTTAAATGAAAGAAGTATAGTTTCATTCGTTACCCCGAATTCAGTGCTTCTCAGTATTCATTAAATAATTTGTAGTAATATATATATATAATATATAATAATATCAATATATCTTTAAGTATATTAGATGTTAATTATAGTGGTTATAAATAATGTAAAAAACTTTAAATTACGTTAAGCTTATTAATTTAACCTATAGTTAAAAATAAATAAAACTTTTAATAAATATATATATATTGAAATTTATTAGAAGAAAACTATTGCTATATGTATACGTTATTCGTTATATAAACACGGTACTGTGAGAGTCACTAATTATAATAAGTAAACAAATTATTTATAACATTTCTTAGCTAAAAAATTACTGTGGCCAAGTGGTAAATTACTTATGTATAATTACAGTTTTAATATGTACTTAAAGACTATTTGGAAAAAGTTACATAATCAAAATGTAATATTTACGATTTTTGATATGCAGTTCACGCAGAGTTCAATTAACGACAGATCTCTCTTCACACTAATACAATTCACTGGTATCCAAAACGTAATATGTATAATTTCTTAATATATCTCTGACCATTTATACTCGAAACTGCTACTGTTCGATTTCCTACTTATACAGCATTCCTAATATAAATTTCCTGTATATTTTTCTCACTCTTTATTTATGTATCACGGATACTTACATATATTGCTCGACTTTTTCATTTGCTGAATGCTCATATTACCGTGAAAATGAATGCGATCATATCAAGGTCTATATATAACACCTCCTCTTGTTCATATACTCATAAGGACAATCAAAAATACGTCACTCACGTAAAGTACATCTGTATTCATATTATTTTAAAAGTTTATATCAAGTCTCTGCTTCCCTTACATAAGCTATAAGAATTAACTCTTTAGCAAATATGTTACTTAATTATTATTATAATTAGTGAGGATACAGAGCCAGAGTTATTTTATTTTTTAAATTTTCTTCATTCAAAAACTTATCAAAATTGAGTTGTAAAATTTTATGTTTACTCATATTAGTCAATATTAATAATATCAATATTATAATAATGCTTATTTAATAAAAACATACTAACCCCGTTCACGGCATATCCGACTTTGCACTTGAAATACAAGTGATAAAGTTTTTTAACGTGAGAAGTGAAATTTATCTTATTCGGATTCAATCTTATAGAAGACGATATAATTTATAGGATACCTCTGAATTATCAATCTAAAACATGCCTAACATAATGGAGTATTTGAGGACTAAGGAGTATCTTAAAGAAGATTAGTTTTACACTGCGTTCCGTTGACTCCGCCATCTCTGATTCATACGAATAGCATTATGTAATTTATAGACACAAAGATCGAGAGTAAATCAAGTTGTTTAAATATATGATTTAAGCCCAAGAACACAAGACTTGTATATTATGTATTTTACGCACGAATTTACAAACCTCACAAAAGAATTGACGATCTAAAGGGTAGAGGAAATTATGAGCCAGTAGCAAGTGGTTATATATCATAAATGGAACTTTAAAATTTCAACTAAATTAAAGATATAGATATTATAGTATAGAATTATATAATTTAATACTCTATTATGCTTTGTATGAGGTAGTTCGCAATATCTCCCATTTATAGGGATAATAATTCCCACCACTAAATAGACTATATCTATTCATGAAATTTATTAGTATTGAAATTATTTTGTTACTTATTATTTTTATTTAGATAATAATAAGAATTTACTATTCCTGTTACAAATACATCTATAATAATATATTATATATAAGATATAAAGAGAGCATTTATCAAAACAATAAGTTAATATAATATTAGATGGACTCTCAAAGTGTAAATTTCTATATATTCTTAGACCTGTATTACTTTGTAGCGCTGTACAAAATTTAGTCTCCTCTAAAAAAGAAAATCATAAATAGTAACTTTATTATAGAAAGCGGTGAGCCCGAAGATGCATCCTCCCCGATTTATTTTGAAGCGATGATGTGCAGCCTAACTCTACCCTTCGAGTGTATTCATAATTACTTTTATATAATCGTCTATTATCCAATACTATAAATATACACTTTCTACCTCATGATGATGTATATTTGGATAATACATAAGTAACACCTAAGCTACATACCGATTCCGTAAAAAAAGGAAGTCGCTATGTAGATCATAGTCTTAAATCACACGAGCCCTAATTAACTGCAGCATACTAATGTATTGCTATATCTAGATCTTTGAAATATAACTACCTATATCTTATACTACTTACACTTCTTATACAACCATTTGGAATACTTACATTTCCTCTTTTTTTTCCATATCGTCACAGTTACAGGCTATTCAAGTGCGATTACACTGACGCGTTATGATTTTCGAGTGTGTCTCTAGCTGGATATATACCTGTCCTCAGTTATATATATAACCGTAAATGTTCTGTTTACCCTTACTTAGGAAGCTACGGGAGACTTCTGTTGTCTTGACTAATATTACAAAAGACATATATATTTAACCGGTGATATGGCACGCGTCACTGCTATCTTCACAAGCTCTTATCCTCTCTTATGGTTTTACCTCCTTATCTCTTTATGTACTTAACTTAATTATATCTATCTTTCTTTCAATTCAGCATTCATAATATTGTAAACTGTATGATAATGATGAAAGCGACTTCGTCTTATCTTTTTTTTCTGTCTAAATATAGTTTGTTTCCTACCATGGGTTTC